>OX421455.1:2251512-2256512 GCA_949126865.1 Montipora capitata
TCGTTTTACTGCCCAATCAACCTTGCATCTTCCCAAAATTTGAATAAATAATGGCAAATTTAACATTAGAGAGATTAAGCATAATTTTACCTGAAACGACAAACGCAAAACAGTGGGCAGCTGCTTGTCACAAAAGCATGAGAATTATCTTATTCTAATAATTTCGTCTTTCTCTTTTGAAAAGTTACTTCATACCTGCTGCTAACACCCAAGAAATGAGATCATATGAAACAAGTTTCTTCCATTCTTGGAAAAACACAAATTTTAGTCTGTGAACTTGATGCTTAATCTCTCCATTAGATTCTCAGGTCCTAAACTTTGGAATGATATCGATGAATCAGTTAAGACCTTTGGCTAATGCACCTTTAAATTTAAAATTAAACCCAAGTTTATTAGCCTGTATTAATATTAAATAAATAAATAATTAATTAATTAATTGTATTTTTGAATTCAAACTAACTGTTTGTGGTATGTACTCACTAGTCATCTTACATTATTTATGTTAATTAAAATAGAGTTGTAGAACTTTAAAAATTTTTAGGATATTAGTTGGGTATTTGTTTACCAATATTTTAGTGATATTTTGTAATTTTATATATTATACTAATTAATAATATTGCTATACTACATATTTTTATCCATTCATGTATTCCTCCTGACCTGTAAATGTGATATTCTATTCGTGAATGGGCATCCGACTAGCTTAGCTTCACACAGTTCTTTCGGGTACCCTGTTACAGACTTTCTCTGTTATATTTATAACATCTTATATTACATCTGTCTAATTAAGGTATGAATAAATAATTGTTGTCATTGTTGTTGTACCAGTGGTGTAAGAGAACTTCTTTTTTGAAAATTAATATTGAAAGACTCCATCATAGTTTTTTAATGCCTTCCTTTTTTTTTTTTTTTTTTCATTTTTAGCATTGCTACAGTGTCAGAGCTAGACCAGAGGTATATTCTCACTGCAGCAACTGTGAGAGACAGTTATCTAGTCTACATCTTGAGAGAGCATGGAGAAAATAAATCTGTAATAATATTTACACATACCTGCAAGAACTGCCAAGCCCTGGCAAACATGCTCTGGATATGCAACATACCATGCATTGCTCTCCATTCACTGAAATCTCAGGGAGAGAGATTGGCTGGGCTTGCCACGTTTAAGTCAGGAATTGCCAAAGTGTTAGTCTCAACCGATGTGGCGAGTCGAGGATTGGATATTCCTCAAGTTGAACTAGTGATTAACAGCAATGTGCCTGCATCGCCCAAGGATTACATACACAGAGTTGGACGTACAGCTCGAGCGGGTCGTGGTGGAATGGCAATTACTCTCGTTACACAGTACGATGTAGAGCGGGTTAAACAAATTGAAGCTACAATTAACACAAAGCTGGTTGAGTTTGAAACCAATGAAAATGAAGTGCTGCCTTTACTGAAAGCTGTGATGGTGGCAAGGAGAGAGGCTGAGATGAAAGTACAGGGAAGTTACAGATTGGAGAAAAGAATGATTAACAAAAGAAAGCAATGGTTACTTGAAGGAAAAGATCCTGATAAGATGGGTAGCAAAAAGAAAAGGAGAAAAAAGGGCATCACCAAACAAACAAACTAGTTTGCCTGGATTGACTAATCTGGCATCCTGAACCTATGTGCACTTTGTGTTAAAGTGGAAGGTGCAATGGTTTGACACCACCATTTCCTACAATTTGCATTATTTCCATTTTCCATGAAAAGATAGATCATCGTGGCAGCCATTGTTAACTAGGCATGTAGTGGACAAAGGATTAAGGGGACTCATGATGCATTTAATAACTAGTCATTAGAAAAACTCATGGATGACATGACAAGAAAATTAAAAAGCCGAAATGACAAAGAAGAAAAAGCTACAACAAGAAGTTTGAATGCTTTATTTTAACCTTGTAGGAAAGTAAAGACTGTCATTCCATTACTTTCTTTGAAACAAAAAAACTTGCAGCTAATTTAATAATGCTACAAAAGTACTATGAAACTCAACGACTATTACAATCTTTTTTATTTTGAATGACAATGATATTCATTTAAGAGCAAAAGAAACACTTTGGATAAAGATCATAACAGCTACTGTACATTGTATGAAATCTACATGTACTTGAGTAAATAGGAGAGAGAAGAAAAATGAAAGAAACATTGGTTTTAATTTTTTAAGGCTCTAATTTTCCTTGTTTACTTCAAGACAGAAAAAAAGGCCTCTTGTGAAAATTACTTAATGGGCTATACAACCCGCAAGTCTACTTGTGCACAAAGCTTAGTCTCTCAGAAAACAGCATGCGAGTAGTTGACTCATTCACTTCCAAGAGTGCCCTTATAGAATTTACCAACGGTAAACTCTGGATTTTAGTTGTTGATGGGTCATGTAATGCAGAGGGTCTGGCAGTCTGTGTAGCTGGTAGTATTGTTGACGCTCCCCATTCTCCGCACAGCTTTGCCACCCGTTAATTTGCCTCTTGTGCCATCAATACCACCAGCAATGCAGGCTAAAGGTCTGGTAAGGTACAATTGATTGTCCAGCTACAAACAACAAAAGGCTGAAAAACTGAAACATAGTTTTGGGCCCTTCTGCATGCCAAAAGATTGCCTGCTAACAAGAGCTGCTGCAATTCTTCAATGGCCACCCTCTTCGGTTTTATGTGCTGGTATTGCAAGAAACTGTAGAGTTAAAACAATGCTGTCACAAGTTTAATGTGCTTTGTAGTGCCCATGGGAAATCACACAAAGGAAGATATTTTAATTCACTTCATTGGTAAAATTGCCTGCTCAATTTTGTAAAATCAAAAGTAAAACCCCTCATTTAAGAATAAAAAGCAGCGATATAAAAGAATGACGTTTCAACGGCTCCATGCCATCATTCTCAAATTCAAGCTGGATTGTTTAATTTATGAAATGCTCTTCATCAAAAACAAAAAACCAACACTTGACACTCAATCTGACTCCATTAAAGCAAAACGTTTTATTTGACAGTTCAAGCGCACCACGCGTGGAATTTTATTTTATTTTATTTTATTAATCATATTCACTGAGACCTCACACGTACATTTCACCATATTATGAACTCACCTAAAGTTTTTTATTTGAATTTGAGAATGATGGCATGGAGCCGTCGAAAAGTCATTCTTTTATATCGCTGCTTTTTATTCTTAAATGCTTATCGAAAACCTTAGTTATTAAAACCCCTCATTCCCTTGAGTTTAGCACATATCCAGATTCCCAGATTATCACAAATATGAAAATGTGTTACAGAGATTGATTTAGTGTGCTGAATTTAACCGAACTGAAAAGTTTTGTGATCATCTTATGCAAAATCAGGTAGAAATAATCTATTTCCAATGTTTACCCCCTCTACTGTGCCTTTCATCTTTTATAATAATATGCTGACCTTGAAGTTCAACGGCCTACGAAATGATGTTGCTTTTGACTGGCACCAGTAATGTTTGCAGTGTCAGTTGGTAGACCCATAAAAACCGAAGTGGATTAAAATCACAGACTTGTCCAGAAATGTGCATAATTTCATGCACAATGATTTGGTGAGCGTTAAATCAGGTTCCATCAAATTCTGGAAGAGGATAAGAGGACTATAAGGTCAGTGGCCTTCACCATCACATAATGGAACTGATTGTTGTCTCTGTTGTGCCACTGTAATCTGAACTGTCACTTCCACAGACACTCGGTTCCTTTATACCGGCCGGACACTCAAAATGGACACAATGGAAAACCTGTGAGAAAAAATGAACACAATAACATGTGTTGCAAGGCTAACAAGAGCATGGTAGAGTTAATCAAAGACGTCTTTTATTCTCTGCCTCTAATGTTACCGGTAAAATGTCATTAGTATTTAACTTCATTGCTTGTGAGAGATTAATATTATTAAGAACATCTAGTTCTTTCCATATAAAGGATTCTTCTTCTGGAGTGGGAAAAGAGGTAAGAAACTTTCATCCTCATTGATAGCTAGATGATTGTAATAATACAAAAAATAATTTTTGTTGCATTTAAGGAAATCTCAATGTAGTTTATTAATGCACGTGTGCTGCATGTCCACATACTGGAGTAGAATTTGCTTTTTTTCCTTTGGTTGTGATTACAGTTATTTAGTTCAACTGTCAGTTTTTACTAGGTTACAGGAAACACAGATTCAAAGATAGATGCTTGGGATCTCGACCATCTGTTAGATCATAACACAGTTCTCCCATCAAATGTTGATTTAACAATAATTATTATCTGTTAATTGATGAGAATGATGATGGCTTCCGCCCCATTGCAATTTTTTAAATATACATTTGATGAATAATTATTATGCACATTATCGATCAGCCTTAGTCCTTTCTTTGATTTTGATTTTAGATAACAATAATATGAGAGGGGAAAACGATAAATCACAGGGCAGCATGGTGGAAATTGCCCTTTAGTTTCAGCCTAGCTTTAATAAAATGTAGAAATTTATTTGAGCATAATTTGTTTACTGCTGAGAACTTGGCCACAATTTGTCAAATCAGTAAAAAAAACAAATGAAGAAAGACCACTGCTTAATATTTCCAATTGATTTAATTTGTTACACAATAATGAACAAACCTCATTTGCTGTGTTTTCAACTCCAACTATGCGTACAAAGACAACTGGTCTGGGATCAAATGATAAATACTGCCATGACCTAAGGAGAAAAAAACAAGAAGATAGTGCCTTAATTAAGGGGCAACATGATGCAATAGTCAGTATTAACAACATTTAGGTCCACTCAGGGGTTCATTCACATGATCCTGGTTGACTGCGCTGGCTCAGTTATTGAGATGGCAATTGGTTTCGGCTCACATGGCGACTTTCAGCCCACTTTCTGAGATGAAAATTAAATTTGACACGACCATTCAGGCATGAAATCTAATGAACAAGCCTGGCAAGAATTCCTTGATTTTCTTTGTTAAAGCAACCTCAAATTTCTTTTGACTTTATGTAACTATCTAATGAAACTATTC
>OX421455.1:2264012-2289012 GCA_949126865.1 Montipora capitata
ATACATATACCCTTGTCTCCATCGAGAATGAGGTGACGAGTAAACCCACGATCCAGATCAAAATTTGCAGTGTCACCATCGAGTAAATACTCTGGCATCTCTCCTTCAATCACTTCAGCACCATGTCGTGACGTGGCAACATTTTCATCTGCAACTGTAATGATCATCGAGGATCATTAGCAGAGACATATGTAAAAGGACATCATTAAATGCTATGGGTTCAATTGTTTTCAAAATTCACCAAAAGGCACTCTCTTTGCTCTTTCAAAAGCCCCCTCCCCAGAATGGAAAAATATCAACTACATCTTTAATGACTTTGTTTCTTTGCAAAACAGCCAAGATAATTTACTGGTAGTAACTTGCCTCATGAAGCAAAAATATGTTGCCAAGACAGCCTTGTCATTAGTTTTAAAAAATGCTGGATAATCAGGGATTACGATGCCAGCTATTTTAAACTATGGTTATAGTGTTTGGGTCATTATCAGTCTTTAAATAGCCACCTATTCATGGCATGAAAATGGCTGGCTGCAATACTTTTGCTTAGCTTTCACTTTTCCAATGATTTTTCAAGGTCATTACTGCCTACGTTCTTGATATGTGCCCTGATATATGCCCACATACATACATTTCTCCTGAATTCAACATCACTTGAGTTCAGAACTACAGACAATAACAGCCACTTAAGTGTCCAATGAATTACACTCTTCAAATAAACATTAACAGTTATTATTGTATACTCAACAAAATATTGCATTCCTGATTGGTCAATGACGAATGCATAAATAGGTTATGGAGTGAAATACATAAGTTGCTATGGAAACAAAGAAATGGAGTGATTTTGTTGAGTATGTAATAACTAAAAAATCATATGAAGTTGCCCAAGCATTTCATGATTTATGGTCACATGATTTATGGTATTTTGAGAACTTTCAAAACATCAGTCATGCCCATAAATCACGAAATCCTATACTTACCAGGAGATAACCTTTGGCTTGATAAACGATGCCCTAGCCTAACACTAACTGCATTGTTATTAACAGGTAGTTTACAGTGTAAGTGATTAAGTTATAGAGGATACTACATGGCCGTGTGGAGATACAAAATTTCTCTTTGAGTGTTGAAGAATATTTCATGAGTGAGCGTAGCAAACGAGTGAAATATTTTTCAACACAAGAAGAGAAATTTCGTATCTCCAAGCGGCCATGTAATATTCTGTTTATTATATAAACACCAATGAAATACTAAATCATTCCACAAAATGCATCGAAATGCGCGATTTTTATATGTAACCATAGCAACAGTGATCTTTTTACGTGTGAAGATACATACACCTAATCAGGTGCGTGTCCAGTTGCTTATCCTGCCAGCCACTGACAGCAGGCATTCAACAAGTTAGGTGGCTCAATCGGTCAAACCACCATTATTATTGCTGAACAAGGTGCAGTAATTGGTGTGATGTAATAAGTCACTGTGGCAACAGTTATTTATTTAATCAAAAGCGGACTCAGTGACCCTCACTTTTTATTAATAATTATTAGTATAAATACACAGGTGATTATACAAAATCGCGCGCTCTCATTGGCTCGCTATCTCGGATTATCAGCCGATAATCACCTCGACGGACAAAATGGCTGCCAGTAGTCGTTTTGCCACTGTAAGTAAAGATGATTTTCGCGTTGAAATGTTTTTTTTCTCTTTTTTGAAATAATCACCTGTGTATTTATCCTAAAACAATTATTCGCCTCAGGCTCAGTGATTATCGGTGAATATTCACCGATAATCACTTCGCCTTCGGCGAATAATTGTTAATTATTGAAAGTGATCAGCAGGCCAAGATGAACTTTCTGAAAAATGAAAAACATTCTGTGGAGCTGCCTTTAAAAAAATCACAGATTTAAGGTGGCTCTGAATCTGCATAATATTTTGAGCTTTTCAGAAAGTTTTATCTTGGCCTTCTGATCACTTTCCAGCAATAAAAAATGGGGGTTACCAAGTTTGTTTTTTAGATATAAGCAACTTAAGCCCAAAAATACCTTATTTTTGCTACACTTTCTCAATGCCAAGGTAACTTATTACATCACAGTAATGATTGCATCTTGTTTGGAACTAGCTTTGCTAAATTGGATGCCCCTGGATAAATAATGAATTAAATAAATGAAAAAAGCAATGTTATGGTACCATACTGGAAATACCATTATTACAGTGTATTGCGGTGTTTCATATGGTAACATAACATTGTTGTTGCGTGATACATTGTCGTAGCATCAATCGTTCTGAAGAGAGTGTCTCTTCAAAGTGTTAAAACTGGTTTGAACCACCTTAATTAACCCTTTGACTCACAAACCAGGGCCCGGTTCCTCGAAAGCCGACTAACTTAATCCAGGATTAGCGTAAACTTTTGTTTCACATTTTCAACTTTTTGGTGAAAGTTTCTTTTGCTAATTTTTGTTTTTCAAGATTGACGTCTTCTTATGTAAAGTTCTGCCGAAAATCTGCGTTGAACAGCATTTGGGAGTAGAGAAATAAACTGCTTGGTTAATTTTTAATCTTAGATTAGCGTTAATCGGCTTTTGAGGAACTGGGCCCAGCCTGTCTGTCTAATGCCAGACGATTTTACTTATCAATGGGGAACCCCCAGGAGTCAATGGGTTAAGTGGTAGCCAAAGCTCCTTAATATTCCAGGCATTTAAGGTTGAATTTTTCTGGTCCGAGGTCATGTAAAGATTTATAGCTGGGTGAAGCAGGGTCATTCCACCCTACCTCTACTAACTGAAACATTTTGTACATTAATTAAGAAAAAGAGCTGTAAAGACCAGGCTTAGGAAAACCAATTTAAAAATCTTATTGATGTTCATATTCAAGAAAGAGATAAATGTGGAATACAAAGCCACTTGGGTTCACCCTATTCAAATAATTTTTCTTGCACGGGAGGTATTAAATTAAGGGCAGGTGTGTATTGTACAAAAAGCCGGTCGTTAAATGAGCTTGAGCAGTACTTCCGCTTTTGAAGAACATACTCACCCAAATGACCCCTAAAGTTCATTTCATTGACTCGACTTTCTGTTTTCATTCGAATGGCATCCAATATTGCATCTGCAGAGAAGAGGTGCGATGGGCGGACAATATTAAACAAATCGTGAAAGCTTATAAGTGGAAGACGAACTTTATCCAAGATGTCCTTCAAGTCTATATCGATTATTTCTTCCGCCGTTTCAACCCATTCTCTTACGGCTCTAAAAATTTGATTTTCAGGCGCGCAAAATGAGTCTCTCTTAATTATTTCGACCAGAGATGATTTAGTGAGGCAAGAAAATCCGTCCGTTGACAAGACCTCTACAGCGTTCCTGTCCATAAAACTCAAACAATTCGTGCACAGATCTCGCATTTGGTACAAAACCGCAGCGTCAAAAATAACACACACATTCCTGATACTCAAAACAGCTTTAAGATAACCTTGAAGCGCACTTTCTAGCGCCAAAAATCCGTACTTGTGCGCTAAACTCAAAAGTTCCAGGATAGTATCTTCCTTGTAATCCCCAAGGAAAATTTTTCCAGTATATACATACTTTAGCAAGGCTTCGAATGCTGGAGCTGTTGTATCTTTCACTTCGATCTCAGTATCTGGATTGGTTTCTCTCATTCCACCATACAGTAAAGCCCTGAAGTACTCGCTCCGAGCAGCTAAAAGTACTCGATGAGCGTAAAATTTTGAACCTTCAACCACAAACTTGACGTCCGTGAATTCTTGACAGCGATAAAGGGCGCCTGTTTGGGACGATAGTAGCTCAACATGATCGATTTCCCCAGCTGCAATATGCCCGTTACCCAGACGAATATCAGAGCTATCACCCATAGGAATGACCTCACAAAACGTTGAGTAAGGATTTAAAAACTGAGGACAATTTGACAAGCAAACTACGTGTACCTTGATATACTATCATTTTACGTCAGCTTGGTAACCACTTTGTGCTTGTATTCCAGGCTCGGACATGCACAACAAAAAAGGCCTGGGTCTAGGCAAATAACAAAAAAAGCGATACAAAATAGGCAGTCCTTGACTGCTTTGACTGCATGTGGCTTCAGTTGAAGAAATTATAGAAAGGAAGGGAATTGTTGAAATGTTCATCGATGTCCAAAAGTGTTTGTGTGAGAAATAACTTAAAAGAGGAGTAAGTGAATTCGCAGCAAGAAATGAGACATAAGGGACGGCTGGGAAAAAACAGAACGGGCTTTGAAAAGTTTTCTGTCCGTGGCGACGGGCTTTGTGTTTTTTTTAGCCCGCTCTTTCAACAATATTATATGCGTATCGAGCATTATTAGTTGCGTTCTTATAACAATGGTAGGACGTGTTCTTCTAACAATGTCACATCGTTTAGCCAGGGCTTTAACTTAAGTTACAGCAACAGAAGCCTGATAGACGAGATGGAAAAAGATTGGAGAAAAATGTTTCTAAGAAAAGAGTCAAATCGACTGAGAAAGATAAATGTAGCACAAGTCGACATTCATCTCTTCAGTTCTTAAAAGATCTTTACAAGCAAGCCATTCACTTCACTGGCAATTCCTGTTTGTAAGACGGGCTTCTTCTTTGTAATCATTAAAACTTTTTTTCTTCGGATTTTGAAAGTGTGTTTGCTTAACACCTGACTGGCAAAATTTGTCAAGCTTTGACTTTCGTCCAAAGGCCGTTTACTTTGAGTGTAAGTTTTGGATTTCACAGTCCGCCATTACTCACGTTCGAAACTGACCGAGTGGACCTCAGTGGGTTGGATCCAGGCGAAAATGACGTCAAAGGCTCACTAACTTAAAATTTTAGCCTGTGAATGCAGCTTATAGTAAATTCAAAACGCGAGTTTAAAAATTAATTATGCGGTGTACACACGCATTGCATTTTTAAACTAGTGAGCCTTTGACGTCATTTTCTCCTCGAACCAGCTCTCTCAAGAACTTAGTGATTGCCGACCATTATATAGGAAAAGTCCAGTTAAAATAAACAGGTGTCTTTTTGAAATCATGGCTTAAAACTTTGGTCGCTTAGTGTTTGGTTAACATAGTTTTGAAATCCAAAGAAAAATAAGAATTGATTTTTTGGTCACAGGGTAGGCTCGATATCCGCCGCTCAATCGAGTTCGGGTATCCTCCCCGAGCGCTGGCTCATTTCCCGAAGAAGCGGCTGGTAATCGAGCCTAGTCACAGGGGACAGGGGCACTTCAAGCAATAACTTACTGAGCAGAAGAAGCCTGAAAATAATCCGGGATTGAACGGGGACGACCGTGCGATTGTGCTCCAACAACTGAGCCGATCAAGGTGATCCAAGCCACATCGGAGATCTCTCGCTCTCCTTATCCTTAACTTCCTCGCCTTTTCTTTCAAGCGGCGACTGCATCGAGAAGCACACCAAACCGCCTGCTACGCAGGCAAATTAAATGCAAAAAAAAAAAAAATTACCCTTCAAAAATGTGACCAGCATTTTCACTGTTCTTGTGATATATGTTTTTAAGTGGCAACATTTTTTACGTAACCCAGAACGGCATTTTGATAGAAGAAGAAGAAGAAGAAGAAGAAGAAGAAGAAGAAGAAGAAGAAGAAGACGACGACGTTAAGCATCAATCTATGGGTAATAAAACGAACAAATCCTTTCCGGTGTCTTAGTCTATTTTTTTTTGCATTGATCAGTGTACGAGGTCTGATCATCCGTAGCTTAATCTTTGCCCACTACAGTATGATGGAAAAGGCATTTGTAAATTTCCATTTTTGTTATCTTGTTGGATTTAGATGAAGAAGAAGTAAGGAATCTAGTAGTTTGGCTGGAGGATCAGAAAATTAGGCCTTTTTCGTCGAGCCCCATTTTTCGCGCGGCTACCCAATAGATAACGCTTTGTAACGTTATCTTGATTTACAACCCAGGCTTTTCACTAACGTTGCTGTGGTTAGGGGTTACTTTTGCAAAAGTAAATATTTTGAGCTTAGGGACACTCAATCTCGTCCCCAGAGACTGCTTTTCTTTTGGTCAGCACTAAGAACACGGACTGTGGCCACTTGCAGCTTTTGCGCAGTCGTAGTGTAGGTCCATGTTTGCGACCGTTGACACCCACTGTCGCGACACCGTTGTTTCAAATTTCTGAGCGTGCATAGACGAACCGGAAGTCCGTGATTTGTGGACTTCCTTTGGAAGTGACCAGAGTCCGTGTTCTTGGTGCTGACCAAAAGAAAAGCGGACTCTGGGGACGAGATTGAGGAGCACTTAGCCATAACTTGTAATAAAGATTTCAAAACGCGGTTTAAGGTTTTTTGTTAAAAGGGGTACTGCTAAACAGTATCTTCATCATCATCATCATTTTACTTGGTAATGCAGGTTACAAATTGGCAGCCAGTAAGGTTGATGTCGACCTGCAAATCACTAAAATAACGAAGCAAAAATCCAGGGGTTTTTTCAACACAGAATCACGTTTTTTATTGTGTTACTTACAAATGAACAATCAATTGAACAAGTAATTTTCTCTTGGTGAGAGATTGCTCTTCTATGTACAAATTTACAATCGATTACTTTACAAATAGTTAATCGTTCACGTTTGAACAGTTCAAATGAATAATAACCAATGCCACTAAAGTAAGCAAAATTCGTAACCGCTAAATGGCGGACGAACAGCATTTGTACCATTTCACAAATACTTACAGTACGAGTTCATGGATTGGACCTTTCGATAAGCGAGGGCGACGTCCGCAACGAAAACCTCCTTTCGAATTCAACTTTTACATTTTCAAACTTTTCTGTAATTGTCCTGATTCTTTTAACAAGACCTACGAGTTACCCGAACTATCCAAGAACCGACGGAAGTCAGTGGGAGACGAAGTGCTCAAGCAAGGAAAGAAACTGATTTAAGGCCGAAGATGTAAACTCAAGTTTTCAACGGAACGGGAGATTTGGTCATTTTGCTTTGCACATGTGCAGATAAACGCAAGTGCAACATTAATGATGAAATCATCGTACTGAAAAGAAATAGATAACAAAGTGTTTTATCTCATAGCTATTTTAAAGTGCAGCTGTATTGCTTGTCGCATTCTGTACAAAAAGAACTTGTTCTAAGTATTACCTGATGAAAATGCTGAAAACGCAAAAAAGCTTTGGTCCTGAATTTCTGTTAGAAAGGTGATCAAACAGCTATACTTTTTAACATTTATGTTGCGACATGCGAGTTCAGTTAACGTTGTCCTCGGCTCACTAGGATTAAAAAAAAACAAAAACAAAAAACGGAATAATGTGGCTTTGTCCGAGAGAAAACTGATTTCATTGAAGATAACTATGCTAACTTCTAACTGTGTTAACTTCCATGGAAATATTTTCGAGCGGAAGAGCTTTTTCTTGGAAAAAGAAAAAGACTCAGTTGAAGTTGTTCAACAAATTCTTGGACTGAAGTCAATTGTGGTAGGAAAGGATGTCAAGGGTTTTTTTCACAAGGTATTGTCTAATTCGTCTTCCTCGGTTATTGACTCCATATCTGAATGTTCCCTGTCGTTTGAAGAAACTTGTTTATAGGCGTTCATGATTGCTTCATGTTCTTGTTTTACCGCTGCGTTATGTTCTTGAGCCCGCTGTCTCAGGGACGCGATACTGTGTGATCTCAGATCGTCACCGTTTTCACTGGGAGCCTCCACTTTCATTTTTTCGTCAACAATCTTGGCTTTCTTGTGCATGCCGAGTAACCAAGGAGCTGAGCTGGATGTCAAATGAGGGGGAAGCGGTAACGAATGTCGTACCATTGCTCCATACAGACCGTACTCCGCCATGATAGAACTGTGACCCCAACATTTTTCTTTCTTTCGCCATTTTGCTCGGCGGTTTTGAAACCAAACCTTGGATAGGAAAAGAACCTTAAGCTGTGACATAAAATTCCGTAAAGAATATTACAACAAAGAGGCAAAGTGTAATGCTACGAAAATCTATTTGAAAAGCCAGTATCTAGTCATTCAATCCTAGAGTGCACCTGTTGACATGGCCTGAACGAAATGACACAACTTTCATGGTCGTTCCCAGGTCTCTACACCTTAAGGTAGACTTAAGATCAACTCGGTATAAAGGCACGCAACCAAGTCTCTCCCTCAATTGAAGGATTATTCTTCATTGTCACTTTCTTCCAAATGAAGTATTATCGTTCATTTTGGACACTGAAAGCTTGATAGGGATCATGGGAAATGAACATATTTCTTTTAAAAGCGGAACCCTAATGTCTGGACTCGCAGGACTCGACCCTGGGAACGTGTAATTAATAACCCCTTCACTTAACCACTAGACTACGACATCTCTAACTGCGAGGATGTCATTTTTAATCAATGTCAATAATTTTTTCTTCCAAAAATGCCGCTGTAAACGTGTATTAACACCCGCTAAGAAGCAAGCTTACACAGTGAAAAATGTCGGTTACCAAACTTCAAGAGAAAGCTAACCATTTTAAAATCAAGCTTTAGACTTAACCATTATTCAGCAATGATTTTAGATATATACTAATTAGTTTTGGTGAATAATCGGCACATTTTCTGGTCAGTTGATCTTTAGTGGTTAAGTGGATAACAACAGTTCCTTCAAAGTGGGTGCTCCGGGTTCAAATCCTGTCCAGGGGCTGCTTTTACTTTTTTCTTTTTATTTGCTACCACAAGTCCTGGGACAGAGTGGTCAAAATGGAGGATAATACTTCATTTAAGGGAAAGTGACAATGAAGGATAATTCTTCATTTGAGGAAGAGATCGTGTTGAGGCACGGTTACCCTAGGCGCACACTTCATCTTTTCCAGATCCCTCCTTCTCCCCACAAGGAATAGAAAATTGGAAACGAGATATTTTATCTATCTACGCTCAACCCATCCCCTACCTATGAAATGACGATTATGGACAATTCCCAATTTTCTCGAAATAGACCGTATTCACGATCGCCGCCATGTTGGATTTGCTATTATCATGCAAATTAGCTACACACTTCTGAGGGGGCAAACAACACAAATTCAAGAGGTTATAACGAACATCTTAGCCACACAAATGATTTGTTTCACGTTCATTGAATGTTTCTCACCTAAGTAATAAAATAGAATGATTACACAAGTTACTTCGACGGTTTTTATAGAGAAAAATGAGCAGCTAAAGAAGTAGAAAGTCAAACTGTCAAAGGCAATCCAAAGATATAAAATTATTATAAAAGGTACTTAATTCTAAATACGAAAATGGACTTTTAGCAATGTTATTTCAATATTTCGACTACCCGATTTTCCGCAATTTGCCTTTTTTCCAATGTTTGCCCCCCAGCATAACACATGGCTAATTTGCATGACAATTTGAAAACCAACATGGCGGCTATCGTGAATAAGGCCTCTTGACTATTATCGGCGCTTGATAGGGATTATGGGAAATGACTATCTATTTTAAAAATCTGAACCGCAATGCCTGAACTCGCAGGACTCGAACCTGGGAATATTCGATTAATAACCCCTTCACTTAAACACTAGACTACCAATATGCCAATTTTTTTTTTCCGAATGCCGCTGTAAACGTGTATTATCACCCGCTAAGAAACAAGTTCAAACAGGAGAAAATGTCGGTTACCAAACCTCAAGAGAAAGCTAACCGTTTTAAAAAAGCACTAGACTAAACCACTATTCAGCAATGATTTTATACTATAGACTAAATACTAATTAGTGTTGGTAAATAGTCGGTACAATTGTCAGCCAGTTGATCTTTATGGGATAAAAACAGTTCCTTCAAAGTGGGTGCTCCGGGTTCAAAACCTGTCCAAGACCGCTACTAAATTAGGAATTGTCGAAAATCATCATTTCAAAGGTAAAAGTTTGGGAGTCTGGACAGGACGAGGAGCGAACAACCGACTTCACTTCCGTCTCTCTTCCGCAGTCTTCGTTTTCATGAAGTGAAACACTCAGACTCACTTTGAAAAATAGATCGGATGTGGCCTATTCATAATGTTTTTTTCTTTTTTTTTGGCAAACGAACTCACTTGTTTCAATATGGTCGTTGATCACCTTATAATAGCATAACATGTCAAGTATAAAATCCTGCTTGACCGAAGGCGCGAGAGAAATGGAAAGAGAGTCCAAGGGTTTTGAGGTTCCCAATAAAACTGCCAGCTTTGTTAATGTTAGAAAATGAGTTTGTATTCTAACATTCTCTCAGGTCGATTGAAATTTATAACAACTTTATAGCGATTGGTGGTAAAGAAAGGCGACCCTAAGATTATTTTTAATATAACGGATGGGAAAGAATAAAAGGAAAACAATTGTTACGTCAAGAACGGACACAAAAAACAAGACTTCCGCTTCTTGGCAGAAGAAGCAAATCTTCAGACCTTATCAAAAGCTGTGGAACATTTGATCAGAGGTAATCCGACCGTTCGTTGATAACTCCTCAAAGAAATCAAAGGAACTGCTGTAATGAATTTTCAGAGTGGATATATTAACTTCCTTTATCTCAACGTCGGCTTGTTTCAAAGTTACTTTCCTGAAATTTCTATTTCGTTTTATCTTTTAAAATCTCGAACTTGCTTCAGTTTCAATCTTTTTATCTCTGCCGGCCCGTTCCATAACAGGAATTCTACGCGTTATTAAAAAAAATCACTGTTTGCTCTGCACTTTCAGTAATTAATTTCTGCTTTTGACGAGTTAACAGTAGAGGTATCAGGAATCTATTGCCCTTTGAAACGCTCCTTTGTTAGAAAATATTTTCTTCATAAACGGACGTAGAGTAGTTAAATAAGGCTCACAAGCCGAGTTCTTTGAACTTATTCCTCAGCAAAGAAAGAGACAAACGATTAACAATTATCAGACGAGTATTGTATTTCGCGGATGCACAAAAGAACATAAAAGAAGGAACATTAAAAATTGCATCTTTACCGCTTAATTTAGGCTATCGTTCTCCACTGTCGTGACCTTTTCTTTAATTTTGATGACAGCGTATGCCCGGCATAAGCATGCAGTTATTATCAAATTGGCCATTTACGCAGAAGACCTCTTTCATTTACCATGAATTACCTTGATTACTTTTAGGTAAAGAAAGACTTCTGCCCCTTCGTCAGAAGATCAGAACTATTAATTTACATAGAGGTCGCCATGCCATGGTCTCAGAAACTCTTATGACTTCTTCATCCCACGTATATAGAATACATTGCCTAAAGTACTTATAGGAAAGTTAGGCACCGCGATATTGTCTAAATTGAAAAAGTTGAATCATTTATTGCTTTCAAAAAGCGACGAGCACCTATGTTTTGGTTAACGGATCGATGAACATGTGTATCTTGTAACTTTATAATATATTTCATAACCATGCCGTTTTAGAGGAAAGATCGATAATGAACAAAAAAACAAAACAAAAAAAAAACACATTTTTTCCCATTTCCCTGACCATTGTATTGTGTACACTTGTATTGAGTGTTCTTTAATATTTATTTTCGAACCATCGTGTTCTATATTGAGTGAACGAGCTCAAAACTAAACCGGCATACGTGTTCTTATCGGCCGCTGTTGTCAATTTCGGATTTCGGCCTGCGAGTTGAGCAGTTTGTTTTTTGTTTTGTAACCAATGAGTTGTGAACAATTCAATTTAATTTTCAAAGGAATATGTTGCCTGCAAGGTACACAATCCAACGATCAATTTGACTTGGGCTGTATCTTGCAAAATAAAAATTCTACAGGTGAAACAACTTTCATGTGCGAGAGACTTTGATTCCCCTTCGCTTGTTTCACACTGAAAAGTCTGAAAACGCTTTGGCGATTTTTTACATGGCACTGATTTTATTCAACTTAATTATTATATATTCCTGTTAAAATTACGGCCGTTCAAAAATTAAAGCAGTACTTTCCATATTATTGCAAAACACGTTGACATCTACCTTTGCAGATACAAAGTGTGCACTTTCTATTATTGTATTATTGCTGACTAGATAAGTTGAGTTGCAGTACTTTCGAATTAAAATTTTCAACTACTATGTTGGGTATTTTGGAACTCTGATACAAATCTGCAAACTATATATTATATTGACTGTTTCGTTGGCACTTCGCGATAGCTATTACTGGTAATTAAGTTCCCTTCCGCTTTGACCGGCGGCATGAAAAGGCCAAACAGTGAAAGGGAAGTTCCTATCTAGAGGATAACATTGTCCTCTATGGGTGCAATAAATTTTTGCTTTCGGTTGTTGTTGTTGGAAGAAAAAACTGGTTATTATAAATAAATTTAAAAAAAAAACACCAAATGTGCTCCTGAGCAATTATAGCAACGCCATGCACGAAGCTCACCTCTCCCCCCCCCCCCCCCCACCCCACCCCACAAAAAAAATTGTTATAAGCGCGCGGTATTTTAAAAACCTCTAAGCCATTCTCTGCAAAACACTGACTAACATAAAGGTCTTGACAACAACACGAGGATACAAAATTCAATGTTCCATTCCTCATATCGACATCAAGAAACAGTTCACTATACCCTACCAAGGACCAAAAATCTGGAATGCTTTGCCACTTTCAATTACATCTCTTTCCAGTTTATCTTCCTTTAAAGGACAGTTTGTTTATTTCATTAATAATTAAATACTACTCAAGACAAAAAGCAAATAACAAACTCCGAAGCCATCAAAATAGTAGTTTGGATTTTTCATTTCGTTTTCTACGCTCACCTTTTTGCTCTATTGATTTTTTATTCACGTTTCACCAAGGAGACCTCTCAGTATAAGCCTTACAATTTTTTAGAGGTCTCCACGCCAGTAACTGTATGTTTTGAAGTTTATACTATTTAGTATTGTGGCAAATAAAAATAAAAAAAGATAGAAGAATGATCCTACCAAGCCAATTGGTTACTCCCCCAACAATATACAACACAAAGAAGATAAATAATCGATGAAGCAGTTATGAACAAGACGCCATTTTTGAAGCGACTTTTTTAGCGTCGCTGTCCTCATTGCAAAGCTGTTATCTTTACGAAGACGAGTTACTCGAACTGAAACAGCATGCAATTACTTTAAAACGATGCATTACTCTCCAAAAAATGCAGTATTTTTATTGGAAACGAACGCTTAATGAACTCATGGTCGAAGCAATTACTCAGTTATTTTTGGGAGAAATCTTATCATGACAGTTTGAAACTAAATGTTAGTCCTTGTTTTTATTCCAAAGGTTCGATTTCTGGAACGAAAAGTGCTAGCAAGCCGTGATTTTCGATAGGAGTCGTTTGACGCCCGGTTTCATTCCTGCCCACTCACTTTTGACTTTAATTCCACTTTGTGAGTTGGTTCGAAAGTATGTGTGCCTTTCTACCAAAGGCAAAAAGGTCCTCTATCAGTAGTTATCATGCTTTTACACGAGCAGAAAGATTTGGCAGTTACCTATGACTTCCCTAAAACATTTTTAATAATTAGGCTGAATTCGAGCAGAGAAGTCTCAATTTTCCACGATTTGCGCACCTCAAGCTGTTTTTCACAATAGGCGCTTTACGTCCAATGACTTCAAACAACTTTCTCAGTGTTATGGTGAAGCTACACTTTTAAGCTTAATTAAGGATTTTTGAGCCCGTTCAGTAATTAAACATTAATGGGGCCTAACGCAATGGTCAACCACCCTCAACTTGTCAGAATGGGTTATTTTAACAAAAAAGTCTCTTTTACTGTAATTGCAAATCTTACGCAACACGCCCTTTTTTAGCTCCTCCGTCTTTCTTCAGTGCTGTGATCTTCATTTTTCGGCACTCGGCGTTAACTTTCCCATTTCTTCATATTGCGTGCCATTCCTTATTCATTTTAATGGTGGGAGACAATTGACAAGAAAGTTTTCTGACAAGTTGAGAGTCATGGCTCAGCGGGAAGCATGCTGTTCAGTCTTTGTAGAGTTGGAGGGTGGTAAACTTGAAGCTCGGTCATTTCGACTGCTTCGCTCTATGCATGAAGGCGCGTTCAAACATATCAAAAAAACCTTTTAGTTTCTTTCATTCAAAAAGTCGTAACTTTCTTCAAATTTTAACTTCTTGAATTTAACAAAAGAAAATGCTGTCGTCGTCTTTGCTTTCTGATTCTATAATAATTGAAGGGTTTATTTTTCCATTTAAAATGGTTACTCTACATTTTACGTGACTGAGGCCCAATTAAGCTTAAATAAATGTTTTATACTAATTAATAAATGTTATGATTTAAGAAAGCTTATGTTTAGAATACTACTACTGCAATAGAGAAATGTAACGCGTGGCATTACGTTCACTTTTAACCTAGTGAATATACATACTCATGATGAAGGAGATCTGGCCAAACCAAAAATGCACAAATTCATGCCCATTTCAACAGCAGTAATTTTTGGCACTGTTAGCGTGTGAAATGGTGACGTAGTTTGACTTGGACAGCGAAAAAGGGCCTCAAATACAACTGATTTTTTCAAATATGTGAAAGTTTGTCAGCACAAATTGGTGGCTATTTAGCCGTCCGACTTGTCTAGCTAAAAAGTGAAGGTTAGCGTCGCTGAAGCACAAAAGACTTCATTTCTGCCATCATGACAAACTTTGCGACACAATAGTTGTTTTAGTAATCTTTTTATAAGTCCGGCGATATGAAAGCTGGTTTTTTTTTTCTTTCAGTAAAACTTTTCCTCCTTTTTAGGTCGATCCCTATCTTGTCGGAGGTCAATTCAAACTAGCTGGAAGAAAATAAACACAAGTTATGCATATAAACAATAACGACATCTTTTCAATATTTTCTATGAAAAAGTGGCCACCGCCTTTTTTGAAATTAGCTTTTCAGAGCTGTCTCTGGAGAAGGCTGACGCTGAGCTGAAACAACTATGAATACTTATGTTAAACTGGGAATGTTTTATAATAAAAGAGCACATTTGCCAACATTTTATGCAATCAAAATCATACTCATTTAGTTTCATTAAAAAAAATCGTGTTTAAACTGTACATTAATTTCTTCTTGACATTGCAATTTCTTTACTGCTTCACGTTGAAAGGTAGCGAGAAATTGTTTAAAATTTACCCTTCTTGTTAAAAGAAAACGGGTTTAGTTGTATGTTTGGGTAATTTAAGGTAAAGTTCCTGGAGGGCTAAACAATGCGAAGCGTTTCGTCAGATTGCATCTTTAATTTATTGATAGAAGCACAAATTCAGGTTCAAGACTAGAAAATTGGCTTGTTTTCAAAAGGGTTAGCGGAGAGTTGAAAAAGGCTAATCAATAGCAAACTTGAAGTAACCTTGACTGTATTATCGATTATTAACTCATTTGAATGGATAGCAAGTAAGACAGCGGCGTACTAAAACGCAGTTTTATTTTCATACGTGGGATCTGAACATAAAAGTTACATGAGTTATTCTGTTCGGAAGATTTTAGTTTGGATTACAGTGAACTTTAAAACATCGAAGCAGCACTGAGGTACCAACTTAAATTTTAAGTAAAGAAAAAGGCTGACAACCTTTATAAAATGGCGACGAAGATTAATTAACGGGTCATCCATATAAACGGAAAAAGAGATTTTTCAATGACCTTGCATACTTAGGAGGTTGCTAGCGATGAAAAGTTATTTTTTAGTTAATCTGCACTCGAAAATACATCCATCCACGATGAAAACAGAATAGAAATATCAATCGCTAGCTTTGCCAACTGATCGCTGAACAGAAAGTTTAAAATTACAGATCCAAACATGGCGACAGCTGAATCAAGCGATTAATCGTCATCGCGTTAAGCCATCTCAGTGGGGCAACACAGTTTGAATCTTACAAGAAACGTTAATAACTTGGTTGTTGTCGACGAGCTTGTTTTCGTGAAAAAGGATCTTTCACCTTTTGTAAGTCTGTTTACTTTTCATACGCTGTGAAAGTTCTATTTCCCTTTCCCTTAAAACGAATTGTAACAGCACTAAAAGAAACAAGGTATTAAAAATAACACATTACAGCTAACCAACACTCAATATTTTTTTGCTGAGAAGGGAGGGGATTTCGAGGCGAAACCTAACTCGGTAATTATTATTGTTTGTCAAGCCACATTGAAATGCAGGGTTTTTCCGGCAACATTTTATCATTCGTTTAAAATAATTAGAAGTACTTGCACCAAGCTGTCCTTGTCATTTTTTCTTTCGATTAATTCTCGATAAATCGATAACCAGAAGTACAAAAATAAATGAAATATTCCATAGGGAATAACCAGAGCGAGTTTTCACAAAAACACAACTATTTTCGATCGAGTTGCAATCT
The DNA here is from genome assembly GCA_949126865.1 of Montipora capitata. Classification (NCBI taxonomy): domain Eukaryota; kingdom Metazoa; phylum Cnidaria; class Anthozoa; order Scleractinia; family Acroporidae; genus Montipora; species Montipora capitata. The sequence goes on from OX421455.1 coordinate 2,280,219, forward strand.
AACCACATTCCGTGCGGTTTTGCTTCACAAGAAAAATTTTTAAACCTGTTTTGTCAGAGAAATTCTTACAGAAGGCTATTTTTTCAAACTGTGACAGATGCAAAACCCGCCTGTAAATCTCAAAGCTTAAGGAACGTCAACAAAAGAGAGACAAGTTGGTTCGCACCCTTTTCCAAACGTCATTAGCATTGTGTATATTTCCTGTTAGTCCATATTACACCGATTGGCATGTTATCTAGCTGTATTTCCGCAGTCGTATATTTGTACGACGTAGTATATTTACGCAATAATAAAACTTTAAGAGCGCTAAATCAACTTGATGTCTGAGCCGAAAGGGCTGTTAAATTCTCATTTAGAAAGCAATTAGAGATGACCAAATTGCAAAAATCGACGCAAACGAAAAAAATCCGTCTTGAAAAGTGGATAATAAACTGCAAGTGAAGAACCGTCTTTTAATTAAGTTTTTATTATACCGACCGATGTCCTCCTCTTTTAACGTTGCTTCCGATGCAATTTCTTTTAAATATAAGTTCTTTGAAATGTCTGAAACCAGCATTCAAGCATATTTTCCGATCTTCCACAAAGGCAAATATACAGAGAGATGATTTTGGGGCCAAAGGCGTGCCAATTCTGATGTCCGCGTTTGAAAAGAAAAAAGCAAACTGGGATTCTCGTATTTGTATTTTTTAATTTCCCCCAAGTGTGGACTTAAGATAAGATTCCAGATTAAAAGACTATCTTGACACCAGTTTTGATTTCGATGTTAATCCCGCAAAAAGAGAGAATTATTGAAAAGCGCGCATGTTGTCAGCTCGAAGCCACCTGCTTCGCTCTAAATCTGGTAGGTGTATAATTGCGGTAATTAGAGGGAGTTCATAACTTTAATGAACACTAATGAATGCCAATTGCCACCAATTTTTTTCTCGAACTTTCACAAATCGTAATCAAAAAAACAAATTCATCTTTCTCACTGAAGTAGATTCGTACGTATCGTAGATTGTGCCGCTGTGTAATAGCAGCAGAGCACGCAGAGTCAGTGAAAAAAAAATTTTCCTGCCGAGACAGGTGGTTTTCTGATGGAGCTAAAATTGCCTAATTAAAACTCTAAAAGTAAAAGGAGGTTTTAAACTCGATTTCTTAAAACTGGCAGTGTGCACAAACCAAAGGATGTTAATGAAAGGGGAAAATGTTGATTTACCTGAATTCTGTCCTCTGGTAACTCTATCTTCACTGAGAGAGTTTCCCTAGCGTAAACGTCCGGGTAATGGCTGTCTTTAAAGGCTTTCTCTAATTCTTCCAGTTGGTAATTTGTAAAGATTGTCCGATGTCTCCTTTTTTTGGGAGCATTCTTGCTTGCCGTGTGTTTCAACACGGTTTTTAGGTGAAGGGGTTTCTTGATTTTATCTTCTTCCAACTTGACATCTATAAATGATATTTTTGTGGATTCAGAGTTCGCTTACTTTTCAGTTATTTCTTCGAAAATAACGGGTTTTTTACGAGGGACCTAGTGGTGAAATATGACATTTTCGGATAAATATGTACAAAAGACAGCAGTGTTATCAATAATAGAGAATACATGAAATGAATATTTTTTACAGCATACAGTACATCAAGTTAAAAAAAATGAACGCAAATGGCGAAATGAGTTTCTTGAATTTAGAAGATCTTCTTTCTAATCTCGCCGTCAGTCTCACTTCTTGCCTTTCGTTCGAAGGTCATTGAACTGCAATCGATTGTTTGACGAAAAACCTAAAAAGTTTCTTTTTGGGAACGTTAAAATTCGGCGATGAGGTCGTGGAACTAATAGCGACTGCCGTATAGTGCAATAGGATGCCGGATGGCTGTCGAATAGGATTACTTGGCCCTTGATGAGAAAGATAACAGTGTAAAATCCTCTTTAGGGAAATTTCGAGGTGATTTTTATAATGTAAACCACGAAGCTTGAAATGAACACTAGCTATTAATTAAAGCATAATAAAACCATTTGTACTCTAAAGTGACAGCGGAGACGGTATAGAAATAACAAGCAAAAAAGACGACTCTTCAATTTTCCAAATCGCAGTTACAAACGAAACCCGATATGCGCATAACGAAGTAAGATTATTTAGATGTGCTAACCTGGTATAATGGTTTCGTTTTCGTCCGACCTCGGGTTCTCTAATCGCGCGACAACTGGTCCAAAGCACTCCACCAGAGCTGTGTGTTCTTGACAGCTTGATTTTGGCTTGGAGTTTTTGTCACCGAGACCAAGGATGTCTTGGATTGCAAAGGAGTGGATCGGCGAGGAGCGTTTCACAGGGGGGAATCCCTCAGAGTGAGACACCGCGAAACAAATTTGTAGCTCTCGGCTCATGTTATAGTCGGACCGCGAAAGATCACCTCACTCTTGCCGAGTTGTGACGTCTAACGCTTCACAGTTGATATGATATTTACACTGTACGCGCGCCACCTAATATGCCTGGATAGCTTTAATATTTTTCTAATCACCTTTATCTTCATTTTCTAATAATTAGCTATTGTCTTTAAAAGAGAAATAATGCAAAGGAAATTGAACAATCAATTCTGCCCTGCCAATCAAACGACTGGACATCCACATGACATGCTGTCTTTATATTATTAGCTATATTACTAATGAAACGGATTTCATTTAAGTAACGTATTTGCCAAGATTTTCCTCAGACGCGCATCAAAAAATTTTTCCTGTGCCTTCAAATTCAAACTCTTTTGGTTGTCCTAAATTTCTGTACCTGATTTTTTCCCGAAGTCTCCGGCTTTTGCCTGAAGCTATCATATTCACACTTAATTAGTGAGTAAAGCTTTAGAGAGAGTTTTCAAGTAAACATTCAAACACAGTGGCACCGTTGTTTTACAACCTCGTTTTTCAAAAGAGAAAAAATCAACTGGCAACTATCAAAGATTTGTGTAACGTAATACAGAGTGGAAAGTAAGGCCTGAAAGAAGTATGATATAACCCTTTCGCTGAGGTTACCTAACCCGCAAGCCAGCTGATCATCACAGAATTCATATTGTATTCCCTGTTAGTATTAACATATTTCAGCCAAGAAACAGTTGCTTATTTCACAATCAAGAACGATATTGGACAGCGCAATCATAATCTTCCCTGTGGAACTTGTGTCTGTCACAGTACTCGGAAGAAACCCCATGAAATGTCAAAATGAAAGAGATGGCGTCAATTGCAAAAATTGCCAAAAAAAAAAAGAAGAGAAATCTGACAAGTTGTCAGTCAATCGTTAATACAATTGGCTGTCGTAAGGAACGGAGAAAACTGATAAAGATCCGCTAAAGGAGAAAGTGAGATATTTCTTAAGTGCAAGAAAAAGGCCGTCTTTTCTTTTCTTCAAGGGAATAAATGACCTTCCAGGGAAGATTCCTCTGGCAAGTGCCAGTTCGACATTTGGCGATTCCAAACAGAAAAGAAACATTTCTTGAATCATCAACCTTCCAAAACCTTTACTTTTCACTTAAATTTCAGTAGTGCTCAACATTTTGGTACTTTGAAGAGGTTCTGCGGTGTTAAGACTGTCAAATTGTTATCCTTTTTAACTATTTTTGGAAAACCAATTGATTTCTTAACATAACATACAAGAGATTTTTCGTTGGACAACTAAAAGCGCAATTGGAACACATAAAAAAATACCGATTTCTAAACACCCTAAATGACTTCAATATTTACACTTGTTCGCCTGTAGTCTTTTTCTAATACCTGTTCTACTTCTACGGTCCCTCGGGAAATCGTCTCAAAAAGGCTGTCCAATCATAGTTATATTTACATTTAACGATGTCACCGTTTCCTTTATTTCCCGTTTAAGTTTTAGGCTCCGAGTCTAGCAACTGGAAACTCCCCACAATTAACACTGGCATGCAAAAAGACTGAGGGGTAATCAATGCTAGCACTTCGAAAATAGTCTAGATTATTCTTTTTGGATTAAAGTATGTGAACGCTTTCTTAAAGTTACAGGTAGTAGCACAAGTTCGTAATAGAACACAATACACGCCAAGGCGTTTGAAAAGTCAAGACCCTCATCGAGGAATTCTGTAGGGGACACTTTACCATCCAGACTAGAGACCACGATCTGAATTGAATGAAAAGGATTTAGCCCCGTTGGTACCGATTCAAGGCTTAATATCCCACGTCAGGCACAAGAACTATGCAAACAGTGTTGACTCATTGGGATTTTTAATGAACGTTGATTACCATCTAGTGATGACAGAAGACGGCAATTTAGGAAAGCAAGCGACCTCACCAAATACGCAAGGGCCTTGAGTTACCCGTGGCCAAAATAATTTCAAAGCCGCGTGATTCAAAAAACGAAATTTGTCTTTGCGTTGATATTTTTAAATATGGGTCTGACTAAAAAAATAGAATGTTAAAAACATTCTATTTTTTAAGTCAGACCCAGATTGTAAATACAAATAAATGAGGAAACAAAGAATTGTATTTTTCGCAAAGTCGTTAAATATAACATTACTAAGAGCATGTACTCAATGAGGTAGTTCATCTTCGTGATGACCTGTTATCAGACAGGCGTATTTGTTCTCGGTTTCGTATCGAGAAAAAAAATTCATTTACGTTCTTAAAAACATCAACGATTTTAAAAATTTTTCCTATGCCAACCCTGAGCAGTACCTTTCCATAAGACCAGTTTTTGGCAACAAAGACATTCCACACAATACACAAAAATATACGGTACTTACAAATAGCCAAAGAAAAATAAGAGACTTTTTAATGAGTTATTAATTCCGTAACCTTGAACCCGACTTAAATATACAAAATGTTGACCATTTTTGCGCATGATTTAACAATGCTTTTTACTAAAAATTGAAAATGGAAATACTCATTTACTTAAAGAATGGAGATAATTAAAAAAGCTCACACCAAAAGCGGCTAATCACAATAAATAAGTACGTTCTACTCTGATCGCAAAAAACTATTAAATATTTGATGATGAAGAAAACAATTCATTACTCGCTCAGCTTATTTTCACGACAACGCAAAAAAGATTATGTGTCGACACAGACGACAAGAGTTACGTGCCAGTTGCCAGGTGGAAAATTCGCACATTGCTAAAAATTACAACGTTCTTCAAATTTCGTCCCTTTAGGGTTAATGATTGCCTGGAGAGGTTCGCGGTAAATCTTAAAAGACGCGGGCTTCAGTTCTTTCCAAAGCAAATCCAGATTATCCACAGGAAAATAATCAATTCCCTATTACAATTGTAACTGTAGTCGCAATAACAGTCTTTTAAGGCCAATAACCAATCTTTCGCTGTTTGAAGTCACTCTTTCCTGATTTGAAAAACAGAGTCAGTAATTGCCTAACATGCGACAAAGCCTTTAGGGTGATCGTTCATCAATCGGGTAATCTTTGATTGAACAGCATTATTGATAGTAACAAAGGATTTCCACTCGAGCGTAACAGCTGCTTTTAAGAGCGATGTGTCTATCTCAGCTCTTCAAGTATACTTAGTTCTTCTCTTAAACATAACTCGTCTCAAATCTATTGAACACACATCACTAAATTCAACTATGCCGAATCTCAGACCTCGCTTAATTTCCGGATTAAACAGCTTTTCAGTATGCGTGTTTTCCCTAGCTTATGGCGAATTTCATCTTTGTCCTTGCGGGAAACTACAAAGACTATAATGGCGAATGCACTATTTTAAAGTACCATGACTCAATGCAAAGCCCCAGTGATTAAAAAAACGAACCTATTTATTGGATCAAAATTACGCTACTATAGACAGCCAAGGCGTTGACGAACTTGAAGACTTGAAATTAAGTGTTTTTTACCCCCAAGAACAGTTAGGGGCTTTGATTGAGAGGAACCTTTAATTACCGGCAAGGAAAAAGGAAACACTTTTAATATCTAAAAGCGACATGAAAACGCGAGTTAATTAATGACAGGAACAGAAAAAAAATAAGGAATTCAAGCTGCAAGTAGTTACTTTACCACGTACTTAAATTTATCGCACGACATTAACTCGCGACAAGAGAGAGAGACATTCAATTCGACACATAAATAATAATCCCTTTTTTGGGGGTTGTTTTGCTTTTATCGTATCAGGTAGTTGAAGTTCATTAACTAAAATTGCCCAAACAAGTCATCACAGAACGCAGCCGTATGGTGGTGATACTAAAACTAATTGCTGTTTCAAGTCTACAGTTCGAGGTTTATTTTCCGACATCCGGTTGCGGGAGATCGCGGGCTCTAACCCCGCCCGGACCAACATTCAGGGTCTTCAAACAAACTGAGGAGAAAGTGTTACCTTTGTAATCACATCTGCGAATGGTTAAGGTCTTACTCAGTGGAGAAGGACTGTCCAGCCTCGTCACCATCCCTTTGTTCGTGAAATTGTGTGACGTAACAAAACCCTACACACCATTTGCAAAGAGTAGGGCCAGTTACAAGAGTCGTGGTCTGTCCTTGTAAAGAAAGGGCTACGTTCAATAAACCGTTGGTCGTGTGTCACTTCAGTAAATTTCAACTCTCGGCGGAGAAACGCCCTGGGAACGAGGTTGAGTAACCATCGAAAAAAATCACTCGTTCATTCGAATTATTTCAGGTGTTTTCTGCGCGCATGCGCCATCGATTTTGGGAGAATAAATGGAAGGTTCTGGTAGATCTATGAAAGAAAGTTCCTGAGTTTCTTAAGAGGCTTTCAGTCTGACTAGAAATTTATTTAAATGTCCCAATGCTTTTTGCAATCTTGCATTCCGCTCACAGGATGTTCGGTTTTAAGAACATACGCCAACCTGGGTACCTCCGCGGACTAACCTTCCGCAATGCTGGCTACGATGCTGGCCCTTTCGACAGTGAGTGGCGAAGAGTTCGTATCCGCTCGTCAATCGAATTTAGTGTAAGGTCCTACCAATTGAACAGAAAAAAAGCACTTTATAAGAGAAGCATGCACCAGAACGACGATTATACCAAGTTTAACAAGATTAAAAGGTAGAGGGAAAAAGATACAAAGGAAGGTCGGAGCACGTGCGATAAAAATGTTTAATCCGGGAAGTGAGGAGAAAGGGTGCTTAAAGCTACAACAAGGTGTTTGTTAATGAAAGTGTCTCAACAATTTTGCAACTTAGTTGCAAAATTGTTGAGACACTTTCATTAACAAACACCTTTTCTAGCTTCCAATGCCCGCCGTATCTAGAATTTAAACCTTTCCCACTTCCTCTCCCCTCTCCCCCTTTCAATGTTGACTTCTTAAGTTTTCAACATTTTTTTGTCTTGCTAGCAACACTGATAAGGGAGGAAGGGGGGCTGCAGTGTGAAAGATAACTGGGAAATTAATAACGCCCCAAGAAGGTGAAGTGTCTCCACTATTTTTGCAACTTGTTGTAGCACCAAAGGCGCTTATAAGGAACTGACGGTACCCCTCCCGACCTTTTTGAAATCCAAAGGACCCTATAAAAGCTTGGAAGGGCTATTTTAAAAAATTCTCCTTGAAATATTCCTAAAACAAGAATCCGCGAAACCGGGGAACGGGGTGGTGAAAGGTCCCCCAGCCCCGGCGCGGTGCTGCACCATCAATGTAAGTTATGTACATAAATGTAAGCTGGTACATTTATTAACGGCGATAAAGGTCAGAAGAAATGCAAATGCGAGCGTTGGGTTAATTCAAAATTATCACTACGTGGAGAAGTGCGTGCAAAGCAAGCCACTTACGCGAGGTTGTCGACTCACTTCTGTATACTCTATTTAAAACTTCATATTCTCGAACACGGTAGAATACTTAGCAATGTTTTCATAAATACAAAATTAAAAAAAAACGTTCCTCATACCTGAGAAGAATCACTTCCTTTTCTTCTTGAATCACTACCATGTCGGGTATTTTGGGTCTGATGTAAAAAAGCAACCCAATTTTTGACCATGAACTTGAAGCGTTTAACTCTGTTTCAGAGCTGGGGTTTTTTGAGTTCAACACTTTCCATATTTAGATCTAACGTAGCTCGTGCATTTTCCCGCGCGCGCAGCTTTGATCTTATTTTTGTCCCTATTTGGGCATAAAGTTGGTGTCCTAAAATCCCCAGCTTTGTTCCAAGGAAAAGAGATGCAAGTTACACGCTTCAAGGTCATGTTCATGCTCTTCTCAAGTGGCAAAGAGTAAGAGCTAACTTAGTGGGGATAGGACCGCTGGGACTTGTGAACTTCACGAAAGTTTCTAAAAGAATCGACGGTTCCTTATTTGGGACAGGGAGTTTACGCAATGACATCGAAGGGACGAAAAACGAAAACGAAAACGAAAACGAAAACTCTTTTCGCCCTAATAAATCAGCAAAAAGAACAGTTTAGGCACCCCGCACGAGCAAGAGCGTTTTAACTTCTGGAACAATTTTTGCCGTCCTCGGTTAATTAAACCCCGAGGAAAAAGGACCAAATTTGAAGTCCTGTGGATGGCGTGAGCATATGACGCTGAAATTCAAATTCCCTTTTACGTTTCAATTATGGACTGTTATTATAGATTTGGAACGGCTTCGAAGATATTACCTAAGGATATCATCAATGCGAACCTGTACTCTAGAATGACTTGCCAGTAGAACTCGTCGTCGTCTCTGAGCAAGCACTCTAATTTCCACTTTTAATTTTGACTACTTGCACTGCGCACGCCTATTAAATTCTTCATAGGATGTTTGGCTTCTAATTTAAATTGGTCGGATTGAGGCTCCACCGGCCCAGAATGACGGCCTAATAAATGCTCTTTCTACTTCAAATGATTCATAGCAACCAAATATTAAAACACTATTTCTGTATCAGATGTAGGCTACGAGC
>OX421455.1:2294012-2326512 GCA_949126865.1 Montipora capitata
ACTTAAGCGGCAAGGCCGTACGTTGTACGGCTTTGGCGGATAGATGCGTGTCTCATGAACAGTTCAACAACGGCTCTTTTAAGAGCCACTATGTTCAACAAAGTAATAGCCAATAGTTACACATGCCCCTTGTCTACTCAGCACAATTCGTCAAAGTATTTTGTAATGTATTAAATGTATTGGTAACATGAAAATGATGTGTTGTACGGTAAACTGCACGGGTCGTTCTCACGGACCAATAACATTCGTGGATTTTCGATCCGCATACTAATTGATCCGAATGGCTCGAGGACATAAATATGGCCAAAAGCCTAAATGATTCATATTTTGAACTGTTGATTACCACAAACATCTTCCTATTCGAATATGGCCCCAAAAGTTGCTGGCAAGAAGGGTGAAAAGAGGGCCGGTAAGGCGAAGGCCTCGGGCGAAACGAAATCGAAGAGAAGTAGAAAGCGAAAGGAAAGCTATGCCATTTACATATACAAAGTTCTGAAGCAAGTTCACCCTGATACTGGGATATCAAGTAAAGCCATGGGTATCATGAACTCTTTTGTCAATGACATCTTCGAGCGGATTGCTACTGAAGCATCGAGGTTGGCCCACTACAACAAGAAATCAACCATCAGTTCTCGAGAGATCCAGACCGCCATTAGACTTTTGCTACCTGGTGAACTGGCGAAACACGCTGTCAGCGAAGGAACAAAAGCTGTGACCAAGTACACGAGCAGCAAATAAAATTCATTGAAGGAATTAGAGATCTTTGTCAACACGGAAATCAAGTTCAGTGTGACTTTGCAGGACATGGCAAAGTTATTAATATACTCGGTCTTTTTCTGTATTTTGTTAACAACTCTTGAATAGAGGCCAGATTCATCGACTGTTACGTAAATTAAGAAAGTTGTAAAATGCTCAAGTTTAGGTTTTTAAGTTCTCATTGGTTTTAGTCACCGAGTCTCGCTGAGTCCTATACAAAGTCGAATTATAAGGGAGACGATACCTTTCGTAATTTTATATCGCGTCGCGTGAGAAAGCAAATTAATAAATTGGTTATAATACCTGGTCTGTAGCCGAGGTGTGCTTCGAGGTTTCTTAGACGTTCCTCAACTCCAGGGCAGGATCTTCCCTCCAGGAAAGTCGGGGATAAATATTTATTTGAAATCTCTGGTCTCAATGCATGTGCTTCACTTGTCGTGCTCGTGTCCTCTACCCTAGTAACTAATAAACGTAGATTTTGCTTTTTAAAGTTCAATGTGCAGAGACTTGTTCCCTGGGGATCACACATCATGGTTTCTAACAGTCATTGCTGTGAGTTCCATTGTTACAATCTTCCTTTGACATCACACTGCTTTGCAATGCATAAGGTCAATATCTCTCACTAGCTCAGGCAAATGAACAAACATGAAATGTTTTAGTGAAAAAGGCTATTGATTTGACTCCTTAAACAAAGACCCTTTGAAATACCTACCTTTGATGTGGCCTTTCTGTCCAAGCCTATGAACGAACACAGCATCTGTTCGTGCACATTGAAATTCTATTTCTTGGAGGGGACAAAAAACATGATTTAGCAGAAACCAAAGGCACCACCTTGAATAATGCTTTGAATTGCAGTCAACAAACAGAAATGGTGCTAAGCTTTGTTTTGAGTTTGGTTATATTTGCTTATAAGGGGAAAAGAGAAATGTCTTGCTAGAATTGTCACTTCACGTTCTATCCTGGAAATGCTAAAAAACGTTTCTGTTATTTTAAAATACTGCTGCATAGCATTATTGATTTCATGTGTGTTACATGTACACATGTAAAGTTGAGCCAGTTTCCAGCAATGCTGCTGGCTTTGTGGAAACAAATTCCCTCTAACCCAATAGGTGGTAAATTCATGTACATCATCACTGTCATGTTGGTGGACAAAAACAAAAGACCTCATTGGTAAACACTAAATGACTGGTCCCTCGAGAAACAGTTCATTTTGTTTCCAGAGAATCTCAATGTTTCCCCGAGGCGCAGCCAAGGGAAACAAAATGAACTGTTTCCCGAGGGACCAGTCATTAAGGGCCTCTTTACACAAGCCCGGGTTGGACACCGACCCGGGTCAGTTCAGCGTTGAATATTACGTTTACATGAGCCCAGGCTGGGTGATTTTGCACTATTGCCCAGTAAAAGTCTTTTGGTGGGAAACAGTTTTATTGTTAGATGTCATGTGACCTTGAAGTAACCAATGAGAGCACGCACTGCTGGGGGAAAAAACTCCGCTATATAACAACTCTTTTTGTTCACATTAAATTTTGCTAGTCATAATTTTGCTAACTTTCAACCATAAATTCTGTTTTGATTAGCTACTTAACATTTTCCAAAGGAAATGAAACAAAAACAGCCAGAATGACAAGTAAGCTTAAAGGTACCAACATGAAGGGTTTATCTCACCATTGCTAGTTTCTGTATCAACAACATTACAAAACTCTCTTTTGTTAAGCAGGTCTACCTCCACTCTCTTTCGTTGTATGAATGCTGAAATTCTCCTGTCAATCTATTACAGATTACAAAACAAAACTGAAATAAGTGATCAAAGTGAACCACACAAGATAAAGAGGGTTTCATATCAATATTTTGTTTTGGCTAAATTCAAAGCAATGGATGAATCACTAGAGCTCTGAATGTTCAGTCATCAGGTTGTCCACAAAAAAAATTGATTTGAGTTAATTTTGTTAGTGTCCCCAATTAGTGCTCTTCTGCTAAACTCATTGACAGTTAAACAAAGTTATTATTATTATTATTATTATTATTATTATTATTATTATTATTATTATTATTATTATTATTATAACACACCTCTGCTTTTCCAGCTTTCACTTGAATGAGTGTTGCATCCACCTCCATGGTACCTTTGTTAGCTATGAATTAAATCAAAACAAGATCTTTTAGAACTTATTTATCTGTTTTCTTACCACTATAGTTGCAACATAATGCACATTCCAAAGAAGTCCTTGTTGATTCACTAATGACTACCGACACAAAATCACCTGATCAATCTGTAGCACAACAACTGACAGCAACGACTGCACACAAACTTATTACACCATCACTTATAGCCGTTGTGAAATCTCTGATGACATAATGGTCTTAATTAATTTGGAACTTTCTTCAGGCTATGTATGGGTATGAACGATACAATAATAACACTTTTAACAATTTACAGCTTTCTTTCTTAAAGGTCATGATTAAATTTAATTGGTTTTTTGCCTAGTGAAGGGCTAGCAACTGTAGTCACTCAAGTCACATAATTCAAGAATTACGTCATCCATGACTTTCTTTAGTGGGGTGGTCATTTCCCTACCAATAAAAGTTGCAACGTAGACACATTCCATGGATGACATAACAGCTTTTTATGTATTTAATACTTGCTTCGAATCAAGCGCTTCAATAACACAAAAAGGCAATATATTTTGTACCAAATAAAGAGCACTTGGAATATTGATAATATTGACAAAATCTTGAGTACATGAACATTTTTGTTAACAGCTTTTGGCGGATAAACATCATAAGTTGCGTGATTCAAACTCCCACTGACTATATGGCTGAGTGGAAGTTTGGGTCTGCTCACCGACAAAATGAAAAAAAACAAAAACGTGCCGAGCAAGAACCGCCCTCGGGGCATGGCCACGCGATTAATTATTATTAATTTAGTTACCTGTGATATAACTATATATTTTGCAAATTTAAGAAATTAAAGAAAAATCTACAAACTAATAAAATATTAAGTTTTATGGTACACTGTCTAAAATATAAAACTGATGAGAGTTTCGAGATAAATTTAATATAAGAAAAACGAAACACACTTTTAAAGCCCACACATTTATAGACATCCCTAGAAAAGGCAGTCAGTGAAGAGTAAGTATTGGTAGTAAATAACAGGTGATGCCATATATTTGCACAGTAATGGGTTTAAGTCCTAGATAAGACAGACTTTTTTATGCTTCTTTTCAGTTGTTTAACTTTTATTTAATCTACTCAAAATAAATACCTGTTGTCTCTGGTTTTCCTTCTGCCTTCAATTTCTTTTCTGGTGTGCTTGACACTGAAACTGCTGCTTCTTCCATATTTGTGTCACACCTTTCCTGGGTGTCATTTGGTAACACAATATAAATACACATATTATTATTATTATCAATGGAGGAGTCACCCTGGCAAATTGACCATGCCCTCTTCACCCCCTCTATACCCCTGCTAGCCTGTTCCCTAATACATTAAAAAGCTGCAAATTTTGACCTTTGTTGTCCAATCTGGTAAAAACAACGACCTAAGACCTGACCAAAAATTCAAATGACAATTACTGGTAAAAAAGAAGGGGTGGGGGGGGGGGGGGGTGGTGTTGGGCACTGAAGTTTATAAGCTGTTACCAGCAATGACCACACATTAAAAGGTCATTACGTCCTTATATAAGTAAAAAAGGCAGCTCTACCTGTATCAATTTAATGTTCGCTGTAAGTTGAGAAAGATGTTTTCGCACATCTAAGTCATCAAAGGATGTTGCATGAAGTTTTTCACGACAGAAGTTGAAGAATAGAGCGTCTCGTGGAAAGGAAAGCTAGGACGAAGAAAAAGACCCATCGTTCTCTGGCATTTATGTTCAAATGTCTTGCTTGAACTCACAAATTACCTGTACCTTTTTTAAAAAATGTTCAAATTCGGTGAGAATGTCAATGATGATCAGGAAGTTCTGTTGCTTTCATACTGGAGAGATCTGCCAACTTTTCCAATTTGCCAGGCTACCAAGTAAGTTGTATGGTTACCAAGGACATCTCTCCCCTGCATCCACGCATCAATGACTGGTTCAGTATGTTTTACCATGTAAGATACGTTTTTTCTTTCCCTTGAAATCAACGATAATGATCTCTGCGTACATTGCCTCACTAAAGCTATTGTTTCTTTCCTTGTTAGATATCATTGGAGCACGAAATTCTGCTTCACCCACGATATTTTGGACCGAACTTACTGCAAACAGTGAAGCAAAAGCTTTTCACCGAGGTCGAAGGAACCTGCAGTGGAAAGTGAGTCGAGATTCTTGAACTGTTTTAAGTAAAAATTAAGTAATGTCGCGGGTCTTAGTAATGTCGCGATTGATTGATAGGACAAACATACGTGTCCTATTTACATATCATTTTTACAGTGGGCTCGGACATCAGCATACTAAGGGCGCCAATGGCAGCCGCTATCAGTCCATTTATGAGCCCACTGAACCCTCCCAACCCATGATGAGTGATGATGTAAGTGAGTGATGAAGATAGACCACAACACCGGGAACCACGTCCCCTACTCTTTTCGAATAGTGTGTGGGTTCTTTAACGTCCCACAGAGTTATATGTGAACAAGGTTTGTGAGACGGGACCTCCGGTTTATTGTCCTTATCCGAGAAGACTTGAAAGTCTAATCATTTGCAGATGTCATTACAAAGACAGCACTTTCTCCTCAGTTATTTAAAGACCCTGAGTGTTGGTCCGGCCGGAGTTGAACTCACGACCTCCCGCGTGACAGCCCGGTGCTTAACCAACTGAGCCACCGGTGCGCGGTGCGCGGTAAGCCAAGTTTACTTTCTCTTAGCTCAGGTATCTGGTATGGTATGTTTTAAAACCACCAAACAATGATGTTTCTGTTCTTTAGGTATGGCTTCATTATAGCTGTCACCACTATTGACAACATTGGAGTGGGACACATTCAACCTGGCAGGGGGTTCGTTGTCTATCCAGTCAAATACAAGGTGATTGTTTTACTTTTAACGCATCATGCTGTTTTATATTTTAAAGATGTGCACTACGTTAAAGTGATTTCCATTTTTCTCCACGCTTTTTTTACAGGCCATAGTTTTCCGGCCCTTCAAGGGTGAAGTTTTGGATGCTGTTGTTACACAAGTGAACAAGGTAAACGAGGAATAATAAAATTACAGTACTTTACTGACAAGCACATAAGAGGAAATAAAATACTATTTTCATGATACAGACAACACAGGTTTTTAAAGAAACACAAAAAGGTCATTGTCAATCTTAATAAACAGAATGGTTTAACACTATTAGTTGCATCATGGGTAATAATAAGTAATAAGTAATAAGTCTCGCTAGTTACAGGGACCGCGCAGCAAGTTTTTGAATTGTGGGGCTAAGGAAGAACACATGGACAAAATTGGAGGTGGGGGCATGCTTGGGAATTTTTATTTAATCTCTCTGAAGTGACGGGGAATGCTTTTATAACGATAAAACTATTGGGTCTCAAAATTCACCATTACTAAATTGAAATATCATAGACTGTCATACTACTGATATCAACCTTTAATTACTATAAACAAGCCAGAAATTCAACGATTTTGCTTGAGGTGCCTTGAACTCAATGCTGTATAATTAACAATTATTGGACAAGGCTGAGTACATGTATGATACTTAAGAAGAATTATGCAGATCGAGGAGGGTGTTATCCGCCAAAGCCAAAGGCTTGAGGTGGATAACACCCTCCGAGATCTTGATATCTTCATATCATATGAAAGCCAATTTCAATAATTCACCAGATAAAGAAGGTTTTCCATTTTTTTTGAAAAAGTAATCAGAAATTTTAAGAGATCTCTTTTTGGCATTACTAGTGGTATGTGATTCAAGCCTCCTCGTGCACTTCTTTGTTTGTAATAACAGCTATACACAATTCTGCGGTTTAAACTTATGATGACAAAATGTTTTTATAAAGAGATGTTCAACAAAACTTGCAATAATTGGAATGCTCGACGAGCCGTGAAACCTGATATCAAAAGATGGACTTTGCGCTGACTGGGATAAATTTAGAATGCACAATAACAGGAGAAACAAGAACTTCATGATCTTCCAAAGATCAAGGTTGAAACTAATTAACAATTTGATTGAGAGTCACTTTATAAACCAAACCCAGTTTTTAGTTTGGGTCGAAATTGACCAATTATGAAACTATGCCAGTGCTCTTACCAGTGCGCAAACCCTGCAACTAGGGCATGCAAGAACAAAAAAGAAAAAATAATAAAAGACCCTATCAATTATTTATGTTCCCATATAGCTTTGGCTTGCGCTGAATACTTATGGTACATCATAAATGCATCCATCTTACTTTGTGCTAGTGCCAGACTCTCTTTTAAGAAATAAAATTAATGAATGCCCACTGTTAAATCTGTAGTATTAAACATGCTCTTCTTGGTATTAAACAGAATTAAATTTTGATGAAATCTTTACTCTCAGGTTGGGCTGTTTACAGAGATTGGCCCCCTTTCATGTTTTGTATCAAGGCATGTAAGTAACCAGCAAACCACTATTCAGGCCTTACTTTCTCTCTCTATTCAGTTTCTTTAATCAAGGGCCCTTTCCATTAACAGCAATAATAATAGTCTTAAAAGTGCAGAATGATTTAGGTACATGTTGTATTTACATGGGGGTAACAAATTATGCAGAAAACACTTGGAGAAGAGTGTGAGAATCCCTCTTCCCAAGGTTCAGAATCCAACCAAATGCAGTGCAGAAAGGCAAGCATTCTTAGTGTTGAAGCAATACTGCCGTAGACTCCTTAGATGGGATGCCACAGTCAGATTACATCTAAATTAAAGTTGTGTAACCTTTAATCAGATTCACAAATGGCAATAATTTATTAGCTATTTGCTTGTGCACGTTACAATGTTGGGGCCTGCAGCTGTTGACCATAGTTTTATACTCAAAAGTTCCCTGCTAGCAGAGGTCTGTTTCCTTTTGCGTTGGCTGGGCCACTGAGTGCGAGAAAATAGACCTCTGCCATTGGTCGAAACTCACTTTGATCCAAGTGCTGTCCACAACCTTGGACAGTACTCGTCAAACCACATAACCCATGACATGTGACTTAAGGACGTTCGCGCCAATTGTTTCTGCGCATCCTTACTGCGCATGCAAATGCACACGCCACGTCATACATGAGCGCGCGCACTAAGTAATAAAATGAGAAATGATAGGGCAAAAGGCCATTGCTATAGCTTTGCCTGGATTTAATGGTCTTGGACGTTCGGTGACCCCTATTTTTCTTTCCAGAAACGGATTTTACTTACAATTACCGGTATCTCCACGTTGTCCAAAAATGAACAAAAAATCAATGTGGGAAGTTAAAAAAAATTCAATATTTCTGCTCACGGGACATCAAATCCTGCCATCTTGCAGCTGCAAGGCGCGTGAAACTGTGGTTGCTAAATGCGAACTTGATCTTTAAGGAACCTCACCAGTTGACTAAATTCACTTAATAAGTCCACTTAAACAATATTTGGCAGAGAAGATTTCACTTCAAAGATTCAGTTGCAATATATTTGGGTTTACAGACACTGGCCTTATTCGCTAACGAATGCCCGATTTTGTCACATTTTGGGTGTTTTTCCGGGCATGTTCTCTCCAAAACGAAGTCGGTGACCCCCCATTTTTTTTACATTTCTGACATAACTAACTCATCATCTTACAGTGGTAAAAGTTTCAGAAAAAAATCAATGTTGAAAAATTTTCACGCGAACGTCCTTAAGCCTGCTGTTTCCTGCCCATTCCTTTACAGTAATTACACTGTTATTAATTGTTTAAGTGAGCCCACACAGCATTAAGTATTACGTGAGGATTTGGTTGCTAAGCAACCTCTGCGCATGCTCAACACAGTGAATTTCGATCCATGGCAGTGGTCTCTTTTCTCATACTTGTCAGCTCAGCGAATGCAAAAGAAAAGAGACCTGTGCTAGCAGGGAAACTTGAATGGTAACCCCTTCAAATTCCCTGTTTTGTTGAAGGTTTTCCTTTTTTTTTTTGTAGTTTAATTTATTTAGGCTGCGTAGCAAGGGTTCCTGGTCGACACAATTTTCCGCAAACTGGCCGCGCGTAAGGTGGGGCAAGAGACAGGCTATTTTGAACAGGAACGCTTGCTACGCAGGCTAAAATTATTTTATTCCTGTACTTCAGGAAATTCATTTTTATCATTTCAATGGCATCATCCTTTTGTAAGAACAGACATAAAAACTGTTAGCATCCCATAGAATGTCCACTTTCAACCATAAGATTAAGCTATTCATTTTAATATTTTAAACTTCAATGACATGAAATTAAATATACTTTATCTTGGGCTTCTGTCAAAAATTTATTCCTTTATCTTCTCCTTATATTCTCAGAAATATGAAAAAAGTAAGGTTGAAGTTGTTTTGACCCCCCCCCCCCCAAAAAAAAAAAAAAAAAAAAAAAACAGCACATATCTCATGACATAGCCTCTGTGATAATTTTGGTCTGTTTGTTAATTTGTCTTGTATTGTCCAGTCTATCCCATCTGATATGGAGTTTGATCCAAATTCTAATCCACCATGTTACAAGACTCAAGATGAGGTATGGCAAATGATCTGCATTGTATTTCATTAATTCCATTAAGTTTTTTTTCTTGGGATGTACAAGTATCCTATATACAGGCCCTTGGGGTTTCCAAAAGAGAGATTGGCGCTAGTAAAGCACGTCTAGGAAGTCTTCAACAGATTTTCTTTTAATAAGCCAATGAAGAGCCTTTTTGAAGAGTATTTGGGATAGATGCATTTTTGTAAATTTTATTCCATAACAGACCAGTTGCATGTATATATGTGTCCAGCTTCAACCACATGCAAGAGTAGTTTAAATAATACTTGATGAATCTCTTTTGAAAAACTAAAGAAAAGTGAGCTGTTGATTGTTTTAATGTCTTTTGCTTCTTCAATATGGATAATACACAAAAGTGGCCATTTTGATAATGTACAGAAGCATAAGCCAATATTTCACTTTTTTTCTTGGTTTTTTTTGTTGTAACTCTAGGACATTGTTATTCAACAAGATGATGAAATACGTCTTAGAATTGTAGGAACAAGGGTAGATGCCAAAGATATCGTAAGTACAATTATTATTGGTGTGTTTTGTGGCTGGTGAAGGCACTGATGTTCATTAGCGATTTTGTTATAATCATTTATATAATGATCGTATAAACTTAATAGGCCATTTCCGAGTTCATGTCTGCCTCCTCTTTAAACTGAGTCTTAAGTGCACAGTTTTTCTGATGGTAATTAGCTCTACTTTACATTAAGAATCAAAGCTAATTTTCATAAGAAAACGATCACACTTAGACCTATTGTCTACAAAGCAGTAATTGAATAATTACTGCCATTTTTAAAGACTTGCAAGACTTGTTTCAATATGTCTCACATCTTCATCAGTTACAAAATGATCTTTAAAATTCTTACTAAATTTTACAACACCCTAGAGAAGCATGCATGATGATGATTCCATAATATGTAGTATGTATGATGATTCCATAATATGTAGTATTCTACAATGTAGTTGCATTCTTTCTACATGTATCTTTGTTCTTTTTGTTACAAATCTATTATAATGGTACCATAGTTTATTACTGGTATGCATCCTTCTCAAGGTTGTTATAACTCCAGACAGTTTTTTCAAATCATTTTGTAATTACATGTATTGTCTGAGATGTGAGACACATGAAAAATATATTTTGCAAATTAAAACATTTCATGATCTTTTCAAAATTGCAAATCATGCCAGACTCACAAAAACTTACATTTTCTTGATATGTTTTTTTTTTTTCAGTTTGCTATTGGATCTCTCATGGATGACTACTTAGGTAAGTGCCTCTTCACGGATGTAAATCCTTGAGGTGTCAATAGCTTAAGGTCTCTTTGTTTCAGTGTCTTTTATATGGTACATGTGCAGCTGGGGCTCACATGACAAGATCTAATTTGTTAGTCCATTGCAGGGTTGCCCCTGGCCTTATGTCAAAAGTAACAATTTCCACAAAGCTTTTTTTCCAAGGAAATAGCATGAAGCCAGGCCTTGCACCTGCAACCTTGGGTTCTGGAGTCCAGCATACTGCCTACTCACCACCATGCCTCCACTTATTTCCTTTCCTTTTCTTGCAGGTCTTGTCAGTTAACAAGAAAGGGACAAATATTCTTACAGAATATCACCTCAAACAACCATGTGATATCAGAACTAAGTGGCATCTCAAAATCATGCACCACGCTTTGGAAGAATCTTAAAACATAAACTGGTGGTTGATGCCATCTTGACAAATATGCTGTGTAGTATTTATTATAATGTTTTTAGAGCAAGAAAGTCACCTCAAAGTGCTTTAGTGCAGCAATGCTTGTATTACAGTTTATTTACAATACAAAAAACCTTTGAACAAGTCAATGGATGGACTGCAAGCTACACTTGTACTTCAAAGGAATCTTTCCATAATGTCTGAATAGTAATTTTATTTTCTTTTTACAATTTTGGCTGAAACGACTTCAGGACAAAAAAAAATACTATCCTTACAGAATGATAACAATAATATTTCAGTACACTGTTTTCTTTTTTACTTCTGCTTAAAATGTTTACCAGTAATAAAGTTAAATTTTGCATTTCTACTGTTCTGACTAGCTGACTCTATCTCAGTTATCGGCTCACGTACCAAACTGAAAACAGTTCAAAGTTGAATGAAATATTCACTGAAGTGGAGGTAGCAAGTGGTACATATCTACCGGTACTTAGTTGCTTTGAGGCTCGGTAAATATCCACCTCTTAGGCACTAGCTACCCACAATGAGGTGAATAGGTGTCTTAGTATATACTAAAACAGTGAGATAATAATTATAACACAAAAAGATGATTACAATATTTTTGGGTGCAAATCCTTTTAGGTGAATAAGAAAGGATATTTGGACTTTGAGTAGCCAATTAGAGCAAGCCTTTAACACTATCCACTGTTTTAGTATAATCATCTCTGGTATAGGTGAGAATGGTTTTAAATATTCACTAGTCAACCCAATTTGGGTGAATAATATGGTTGACTATCTTGGTGGGACACACAACATAGTGGATTCAGCTCCAACACAGTCAACCCATTCCTTTTAAAGCTGCACAGTTCTCTTCCTTGTCCATGATCCTCTGCAAACTTTGGGTTCAGCAACCATAACTTTCATTGGCATGCCACCAACAATCTGGAATTAAGGATTGAAACTTTTTTGCACACATACATCTTTTTACTTAAAAACAATCTGCAGGAGAGTTGTTGAATATGTCTTCCAAATTTTGCACATCATGTATTTCTGCCACTTCTTACTAGCTTTCCAAAATCAGATACGACTATTTGCAGTCAGGCATACAAGGTTTTAAAAGCACAAATTTTACTGAAAACTCATGTTTCTACTCATGCTGGTACTCCAACCTTTCCATGAAGCTGTTTGATTGCTTTCTCAGCAGACTTGCTGTCACTGAACTGAATAAAGGCACAACCCTGTGAATACAATAAGGTGATCAGATGGCTTGGGTCGAGAGCACTCCTGTGGGAACCAGCCATACCAACATTCAGGGTCTTAAAATAACCGAACAAAAAAGTACTGCTTCTTAATTGCATCTGGAAAATCCTCAGTTTTCACATGATGTCACAGCTGCCATGTTGGCAGCCATTTGCTACCCTACACTTCTCATGTGGTTTTAATTGAATTGCGGAATGAGACAACCATGGGAAATGTGTGCTTCAAAGTAAAATGAGTCCCTCACATATTAAAATAAATAAATTACCTTAGATAAGCCATTAGCATCACAGTTGAGTTTAACCTGAGTGGATCCAAATGCACTGAATTCATCATGTAACTGGGACTCTGTGACATGTTTAGCACACACCACATACAAGCGACTGTTGTCTGCCTCATAATGAATGCCAAACACTCCAAGATGGCCTTGCACTCCTTGAGAGCGGAGATTTGAACAAGCTAGCTTGACCTGCACACATAATGCTTTAGTGAGTTATAGGAAATATGTTACAATAATGATCACAGTACCGTAAACTTAATTTCTTACCAGTGCTACCTTCTGGTCATGTGTTAGCCACTGAAGACCTCTAATAATTTGAGAACTCCTACCACCTTGAGCATCACTAACATAAAAAAAAACAAAACATTAAAAACACTTACTAGCAGTTTAGGATTAAACAAATAAAATTCTTATACGACAAGCTATATAAGGCAACAAAGTTCTGAAGCCGTATTCTCAGAATAGAGCAAGTTTAGTATGGTCCTTAAAAGCCCGGAGCATTATGGAATTTGGGGAATTTTAATTCGTTGGAAGCGAACTTGTGAAAATACAGTAAATACCCGCATATAAGAACAAGTGCATTAAGAACATCCGACTGAAATTTGGCCAGTAAAATGATCTCATTATAAATAAGAACAAATTCAGCCTGACAAATAAAACATGTTCTTAATTATAAAGGGAAAGCATATTGGAATAAGGAAACAGTACAGCACAGTAACTCATATCAAAGAACTATAATGGTGTTCATGACTATTACAAAGTCTAAAATCTATTACAAAAAGTATTATATGTTAAGGATGGTGCCTACTATAATTATTGTTATTGCACAAAAAAATTTCTGCGCATGTAGACACACTTGGGTTTCCTACGGGTGATGCTTACTAATAAAGGGTTATTTTTAAAACTACCAGGAGAAAGCAGAACCCAGCAAGTGCTCTTGGTGTCCAAAAAGAAAATTGAGGGTAATCATCGATTAATTTTTTCAGAGATACTTAAGCTTTTTACAAATATTGGTAATTATCTTTGAAAAAAGCGTGGTTACCCCCAATTTTCTTTTTGGATTTTAATAACACTTGTTAAGATCTGCTTTTCCCACATATTCACAAACCAGGCAAAAATAACTTTGAATGATTATTATTATTAGTAGGCACTGAGTCCTTAATTAAACATCTAGTAAATGTATAATTTGACATATTTATGAAACCAATTTTAAGAAAATTTCAAGAACACCTTCAGGCTGATTACTCACTAAGCAACCCTTAAATAAGCACATCAATCAGCCTGAAACCTGAAATCAGTGTTCTTTGCATGTAAGAGTGTTTACTGTAGTGTTTACTGTTACTAAAAGGATCAAGGGTAGTTGTTCAAAAGCCAATTACCATAACACTAATCCATATCTTTAAGAAGATTACGACATTTTTTTAATTTCCAAGACACGTTTCGATGTTACGAACATCATCGTCAGTTACAGAATATTTGAAAAACCATTAGGACTACTAACAACTAGGCAAAACATGCATAACGAGATGCTTCCGTGAAGCATACACTGGGTTGCCTGTGGTACGTGCTACAGAAAATCAGAAGGCACTGAATTGTGTTGTATTGAAATACAGCATTCCAGTTTCTGAAGAATAACAAATAAAAGAGAAGCGAGAAACATTGGCTTCTGGGCTGACATGTTGATAATTTTCAAGTTCCCTTCTTTGCACCACAAGTGTGCCCTCTGAGCATCTGACAGCTTTGTAATACTAAACTTCACTGAAGTCAAGCCCTGTTGAGCGGGGTTAGTGTTAGGATGGGAGACCAAAACAATAAACCCCTCCCAAAAAAAAGAAGCATCTGACCGAAAATACTATTAACGCTAACAAATGGGAACTCAGCAAGGTACAGATTTTGTTAGCTTGCTTTATGCAAACAAATATTGATGAAAAAGCAAATAACTATTGATACACAGTTTCAGGGGGGCCAGTAGAAAGAGCAGAAGGAAGTTTCCGGGACGGTCGATCGAGAATGAAATATTTACGACATGAAAACAACATTAATCTTGAACCGTGAATATAGAATATAAAAAGTTACGATCAGCGACAAACATTTTGGGAGATTTTTGCTACGTTCAAGTAAATTGCAAAAGTGACATGGCCGGAATTCAGCGGGCGCCGTGATTAAGTTACCGCGGCATGTTTACTCGTCAAACATTGAAGCATCTGTGTTAAATGATGGCAAGATACCGGGTTTTTGTAAGTTTCTTTTTCTGTCAAGTGTTATAAAGTTTGACAATGAAATGAGCGAAGTCAAAACAAAGATCCCAATCGCCCAACTCTTGTTTATGCAAAGTCAAAATTTACTCTCCAAGACGCGTACGACGTTATTTATCGCCAGGTAATTCCATCATTTTGGAAATAGCAGCTACTTTATTATTCATCTACGTCACAAGTTTTCACTGATTTTGGGGCTCATTTTGTTGAAACTCAAGCACGCTTCCAACAGGCCTGTGAACCCTTCCTGCTTACAGAGCAATACTAAAAAACTTCTCCCATATCCCATTTCAACCTTAAGCTCGAAAATTCAATACACAACATGATATTATAATCCCGGTATGACCAATCGATAAAAACCGATATCGGAAAACCGTTCGATAAATCGATATCAATCGATAATTTTTAATTAATCGATATCGATTTTATCGATCAATCGATAGAAATCGATACTCACAGTCTTCCGCGTATTTAACGATATCGATTTTATCGATTAATCGATTTTAACGGAGTATCAAAAACCATACAAAATAAAACTGCTTCTATGTGGACAGCGTTTTAATTTAATATAAAACAATGAACAGAAACATTAAGCAACCAAGGATTTATTTCATTCAGTCAACACATTAACTTCATTCTTTGTTTTTTCTTTTGTTTCTTTGGTTCTGGAACCATGTTTTAACCTAAAAGGAAAAAAAAAAAGAAACCAAATTTATATGTTTATTGCATGCAACCGTATCCCGGTTAATCATTTTGACTCTTATATTCCCGGTATATTCTCGCAAGGTCTCTCGATGATTTTACTTTATATCTCCAGGAAAAAGCTATCTTAAATTCACTTACTTGGTGTTGCTCTAAGTCAAAGTTCTCGGCCAATGTCTGAGTAAATACAAAAAGCGGTTATGTTATGTTGCGTTTCCCCGTTGAATCATGCCAGAGAATCGTGTTAATATTATTTGATTATCAGTATTCATTCAATTATCGATTTGTTAAATAAATCTTTAAATTCGTCCTACTTGATTCATTGAATCGTAAGAGTGTTTTTATGGAAGATTTGATACATTTTAGAAATTCGATAAAATCGATAACATTAATTTAAAAATCGATAATTATCGATTACTCACAACGTGTCCTTTTATCGATTTTAATCGATTTCCGATACAATTTACTAATTTTTATCGATTGTTATCGAATGTTATCGATTATCGGTTTTATCGATTGCACATGCCGGGTATAATTCACAAAGGCAGAAAATACCACAGAATCCTTTTCGTCTCGACGGGCGATAGATTGTTGTCGAAGTCCAGTACTCGTCGCTTTTGAGATTCCTGACTAGTTTTCATTATTGAACTCCATAAGGGTATATTTTGTTTAAGGATCCACTAAAACGCCATTCGCGTTACATGACTTTCGACGCCATTGCAGGCTAAGTTAATGATTCTACTGTGTCCACCAGAGAAATCTACGCAGTTCCACTACCCTCTCGATCCTAAGAAAATACTCGCAGAAGGCTCTATGCACAAAGACACCACGGAAAAAAAAAAAAAAACTAAAAAAAAGAAAAAAAAGAAAACAAACAAACAAAACGAAGACCTCGACTGGGTTTGCCCATAGGCAACCCAGTAATTAATTATGATTAAGTTACAGAGTGTTTGAAAGAATGTAGAGCCTAAAGCGTAAGTGTCAGGTTGACGTGATGAACTTGTTGGATGGTTTAAATTAGGCTTTTCCCAATTTAAAAACCAACCAAGGTTTTGAATTTTGCCCGACTAAAAAACCTCAACAGTGTAATTTTATGCTGAAGTAACCTAGGATTAGCTGCTGCTTTTTAATTATTTTGTTCTTTGGTTAGATCATTTTTATTATTTTTTTTTTGGCTTCACCAGACATACAAGTTACAAACTGTCACACACAGGTACTAACAGTGAGGTAATGATAAAGGCTGCGCGACCCACAACACTGGGAGCCAATTACAAAAGGAAACAAATCATGTTCCCTCAGAAACTTTTGTGAGAATTTACAAAGCAGTAACACTAATAAATTATCATCACTAGAGGACTTTCTATCTTAGCATTATATATGACTGCCAACTTTAGTTTACGCCTTCAGAAGGCCGTTTTGTGCGGTCAAAGTATAGGTGTAAACTAAAGTTGTGTCATCTCTTCATTTGTGGTCTATTTCTTCTTTATTGCTTGGAGAAAACATCTACACAACATTTTATGCTTGTGGGACTTGCATGTAAGAAAACTTTTAATTCACTAAACTGCTATTTAACCGAGGGAAAACAAGTCATGTTAAAATGTTAAACTGATTCTAAGAGGAAGGGTGTTTTACATAAAACTTACTTTAAAAAAAGCGGTTGGCGATTATTATTATTTGTTGACACCTGCCCCTCCAATACTTTCATCATACTTTGATCAGTAGTGACACCAGCCTGATCCATATTTTCTTCAGCTCCTGTTTTTTGGAACCTCTTCTTGGGAATCTCTTGGTCCCACCTTGAAGAGCATCTCTTAGACTGTCTGCAAAAATTAATTATTACAAGCCATTTTCACTATAATGATAACTTCCAGTCAAGGTTTGGCTCGGCTAAGGCATGGGAGGAATGAGATTAGACAGAAATAAGCAGTCTGGGCAAAAGGGGACAGGCATGACACATTCAAAAGCAAAGCCGAAGATGAGAAGGGAGAATGGAAGCAACTGTCTCACTGTGTTGGCGCCTTGTTGTAAAAGCTCTCAATTTGGGAACAAGAAGCCTTAGATTCCCCTGAAAGGTATTCCAGGAGACCACTAGGTTTCTAGCTTATAATTATTTGCAGAGAATTACCGGTAAGCAATAATATTAAAAAAGACCTTAAAAAGTATGATGAGTATTTTGCACCCTAGACGAGGGTCATCTCTGGTGTAATGATATAAAAACGTTTCCTTTATTTTATGGAGAGTGAAAAGTTGTTGAGAGTTAATTGTTAACCATGTGGTTTTTTTTCACATCAGCAGCAAGTTTTTCCAGAAGAGATGAGTCCTGGATGAGGATGATTGCTTAGATTAAGGTCCTGGTCCTTTATCATCACTACCTTCAAACAAACTGTAAGCTATAAACCTTAGCTGGCATGAGCAACCATAATAAGCAAATCCTTTAGAACATTTCTTTTTAAGAGTGCAGTTAGTAACTAAGCATGACTTACTTCAAGGAAGGGTCATCGAGGTAAACAGTATCAGAAAACACTTTTCCTTTCTTCTTGTCCAACTTCTACACAGTAGGATAACAAAATAATATTATTAGTTGTGGTACTAATAATTGGAATAACATAATTGTGTGTAAGAAATTTAACTTGTCACTCAGAAGAGATGAAGAATCACAATAACTCAATCAAAATTATATAATATTAAGGGAAATCAAATGTTACCAGAGCATGTTGTTGTTGTTGTTGTGCTTCCTTAGATATGGAGTCTTCACCATTCAGCAGTTGTTCTTCTCGGTTTTCCTGCCCCCAGCCTAACTGCATAGTGCGGCCATATATCTCAAATTCCTGCATGCTGTTGAAAGCAATTATTATTTTCTTGATTTATTTACCATTACAGCCTACCATTCTTTCATGAAGATTAATGGCTGGGGTATACTGCTTAATGGTAATAAGCACTAGGAACTTCTGAATCAATGCTGAGAGAATAAAACAATTCACTGAAAACATGGGAAATTCACAGGTAATAGTTGTACTTACAATATCGTAAGAGGTGCCAACCTATGGAGATCTAAAATCTGGAGATTTTTTCCATCCGGTCTCCCCACCCCTCCCCCCTCGATCAACCTACCCACTCCCCCTCCCCTCCTCTCCCCCCAAAAACGCACCCACCCATCCCCCAGCAGCTCCTTCAGAATACAAGAATATTCTGCCGCCATTGTGAATTTGCGGGAAAACAGGGTACTTATGTCAAGAATTTTTATTGGTCAATCGGAGATCCAATCAAACAATCGGTTATATCATGCTATGATAGCTAAAGGAAGCCATTTTGTTTAGTTCTATTAACGTGTGTTTGAAACCCAGAGATGAAGAAGAAATGCATTAAGAAACAATGAAACGAGTTTGAAAAAATCAACTGTTGCTGGAAATATGACTGTCAGTAGGGAAAATTTAATGCATTGATTGAAAAATTCAGTGTCACTTATTCATGAACATAAAGGCCAGAAGCGCATGCCAGCACTAAAACGAATCCAATTTAATGTCAAACTTGGTAAAGCATTCATCTTCAGATTGTATTATTAAAGATTGAATACTGGTAGGTTAATAATTTAAAACATAACTTTTCTAAAGTAAGTGGTATTGAAATTATGCTGCAAACACAATAAAATTGAAATAAAACATAACTGGTTCCAAGAAGGAATACAGTATATGTGAAATAATAATAATAATAATAATAATAATAATAATAATAATAATAATAATAATAATAATAATAATAATAATAATAATAATAATAATAGTAATAGTAATAATAATAATAATAATAATAATAATAATAGTGATTGTCACGCTAATTGCCATCGCAAGTACAGCAACGACACAGCTCAACAAGGTTGAACCGAAAGCATACTATGGCACCTCTGGCTGCTGTTATAAGGCTCATGTGTGACCTTGGAGCACAGTTTACAGCCAGCTAGAATCAGCTGTATGCTGGTTTTTGCTGAGCGGGGAAAACTAGAGGACCCAGAGAAAAACCCTTGTAGCAGAGTACAGAACCAAAACAAACTCAACCCACTTACGGCGTCTGGTCCGTGAACCAAACCTGAGCCACATTGGTGGGAGGCGAGTGCTCTCACCACCACGCCATCCATTGAAATGAGAATAATGATATTACACTACCTTAAGTTTGTTAACTACCCATTGTAGCTTGAAACCCCATTGTTTAAAAAATAGCCATGTTAAAACCACTACCACATTCAGTCTTCGAGTAATCAATACATATTAAATAAAATCTCCAAGGCTATGCTAAATGCCCTCTTATGGCAGGAAAATCTGCCAATTGATCAAAATAATTATATTAATGCAATAATAATCTAACAACAATAAATCTGACTAAAAGCAAGTTTCTGGAATAGAGGCATGTCATATTACAACTTACCAAATCAAAGCAAGCTCAGTTGATCTTCGGTTTGGAAATGTGACAAATCCATAACCTCTGGACTGTTGTCTTTTCAAGTCCAACACTACATGTGCCTAAAAAAACAGAAGGTCAAAAGAAAGGCAATGGCTGCTTATGCAAGTTTCCTTCACTTTAAAGGAGAACACACATAATTATATCTATAAGTTCTTCTGTATACTCTGCCAAGCCATTGGAGCAGCTGGTTAGGCATTGTCCTAACATAAAGGAGGTTGTCGGTTCATTAATCAGGACCTTCAAATAACTCAGGAGAAAGCAAACTGCTTCCTTAGTTTGTAATTATATCTGCATTTGGCTAAACTTTCTAGTCTTGACAGGTAAGGGAGATTAACTGAAGGTCACATTTCAACACTTGTTGATTTACCCTTTGGGATATTTAAAGAACATCCTCGTTAATTTCATAAGAGTAGGGCATCAAGTTCATGAGATCTGGATGCACAGGGTGTACTATACATAATTAGTTCTCAGCCCCATTGAGTGACGTCGCCTGTCACAATAAAATGTTCATAAACCTGATAATTATTTATTATTAACGATAATGTTTTATTAATCAATCATAACTATTATCAGATACCCCACAATGGTTGAAATCACACTCACTAGATCTCTATCAATAAGTGAATAACAATGTACAAAATCGTCAAAAACATAAATTATTTTACTAAAATAATCATCATGATAAATTAGAAATAAACCATCTTGAGTGACTCACAAAGTTTTACTAACAAAAATGTATCGTCAAGATTAAAAATTGTTTTATTGAAAATAATGGGAGACCTCTTACAACTCGCTGAAACCATTCTGACCAACACAGCATAAATTACTCACGACTATAAAATGATGTGCAGATCACACCTAAACATTCACAAATGCAGCCTGCTGATTTAAGCATGAATAGTTACAACTTAAAGACAGTGCCTACCATTATTATTGCGCATACGTTCTGCGCATCTCCACATAGTCGGATTTCCCATTGGTAGTGCTTACTAATGCAGGGGATATTTTTGCGCGGTTTAATTTAAAACTATTTGGAGAAAGCAGAACTTAGCAAGTGCTCTTGCTATCCAAAAAGAAAATTATGGGTAGCCAGGCATTTTTCAGAGATAATTAAGCTTTAATTTGGAAAGGAACGCCAATTACAAATTGCTTTGCATTTTAAAGCTTTTTACTAATACTGTTGATTAATTATCTTTGAAAAATGCGTGGTTACCCCCAATTTTCTTTTTGGATTTTAATAGCACTTGTTGAGATCAGCTTTTCCTGCAAATCCATACAACTGCGCAAAAATACCTTTGAATTAGTAGGCACCGTCCTTAACAGCATAATAGCATCAACACAAACAATAAACTTTTCTTCCATGCCATTTGCATTAATTGTCATTCACCATCATGGTCAAGTGAGACAGAGTACAATTTAACCAATTTCATGTATCTTTTATATGGTATATGGCATTACATAATTATGTCAAAAGCAATGATAGTTTATAAAATAATAATATACCTTCAGTTTATCTTTGTCACCTTCATCCACGATGAAGGTTTTGAATGCAGCATTTAAAATCTCAGATGACACCTCTCGACTCAATCCTCCAACAAAAACATTGCGCTTATTGGGAAACGCAATCATCATCTTCCATAGAGAAACATCTTTTTCATTTGATAGGTAAGTACAGTCTTGGATTCTCTCAGAAGAGCTTGGCTTATCCTCAGAACCATCTCCTTCCTTTTTAAAAAAAAATCAGGCACAACAGGCAAAAAACACACAGGGAGAACAAAAGTTGTGGTCATTGTTCACTATTCATGCTTCAAAAGAACACAAGACACAAGATGGTTGGAATGTTTCACTAATGGTCATAACATCTCATTCCACCCTCCCCTCCCAAGCTATATTCAAGGGTAACCTTTCCCCTTTCCCTCCTGAG
Organism: Montipora capitata; assembly: GCA_949126865.1. NCBI lineage: Eukaryota > Metazoa > Cnidaria > Anthozoa > Scleractinia > Acroporidae > Montipora > Montipora capitata. Next base: position 2,315,947 of record OX421455.1, read on the forward strand.
AGGGACATGTACACACTTGAAGATTTTACTCTGTCAAACACAAGACAATTTTACTCTTTCAAAGGGGAACAGTTGAGGGGTGAAAGGCTTAGTAAACCTTGTCCTGGCTCATGCTAAACCACAACTACATAGCTTTACAAATGAATAAAGGGGGTTAGTTTCTAAAGAAACTGTCACAGTGGTGCTGCACCAATGGGGAAGCAGCACACAAAAATTTCGAAATGTCAGCTTTTAGAATCCCTGAATGGTGGTCAATTTACATTATCAACTCTGTTGATAAAACCAAATTTTTGCGTATATAGCTTTACCCTTACCATTGTGAAAACTCATAGAGCAGCATGGAAAGCAATGATCAAAGCACAGAGTGCATGCTTGAAGTTTCCCCTTTACTCATAGGGTGTCAGTTATTGAGGTACAGGTCAAATTGGAAACTAAAAAGTACATCATGCAAGGAGCTGCGAGTGGGAAGTCAGGCAGGGTTTCAATAAAATTTAAAGTTGGCAGTTGGTTTATTAAAAATTGGTCATTTTTTTAGTGCAAAACATTATTGTTCTATGTTGTAGAGTAATGTTGGTGAGACAACATTCTGATTTAAAAGTGAAAGAGACACAGGGCATCTCCAAAATAAGTTGTCTGTGTCTTAGGGTGCACGAGGAGTCAATAGGTTAACAAAAGGGAAAAAAATCAAAAACAAAACTTAAAAACATTGACTATAAACGGGATTGCACTGATAATATTGCATGTCTTGTTTCCTAATTGTCCTATATTCTAAATATCTCAGATAGTACACATGGTGTGATTGGCTAAATTGGTGGGCCATATTCTACAGTACGGTCCAGTACTGTACGGCTCACTAAAATTGAAACTTTCAAATTGATAAAATATTCTCTATAGTGTTTATCATGCCATTTCTGTTAGTACATAAACTAGCAAAACTGTTTTAATTTTGCAAGCAACAAATTCAAAAAGCCAAGAAGACTTTGTTTTTCGGATTTTGACAGGGCAATCTTTGTGGCAGTTCAACCTTCCACTTGACTTTGACTAGCTTCCTTTTCCGCGTACCCGATTTCCTCAGAGATATAATAAATATTTTACTACCCTTGTTCTCTCAGTCGGTACTGTAAATTACGGACCCTTGTTTTTCCCCTTCAATTTATGGCCTGTAAATCTAAGGGGAAATACATGGGCCTTAACTTACAGTACAGCCCTTGAACTTGGTTAGTAAGAGGTATTTACAACAAGGATAAGATACCAGAAGAGAATTTTGAATTTCAGTGCTTTTAAATGACAGGTTAATGGTACATGTACTTAACGTTGCTCGCGCCATCCAACGAAAATAAGACCAAAGGCAGAGGGGGAGGATGAAATGTTTCTTGTGATGGCATTTGGCTGACATAATTCAGCATCTTCTTAACAGCAATTTCCTGCTCTTCACCTGTTGGAACTGTAAGTGTAAATTACTGAAATGTCAATATTGTTATTATCAACTGAAAGGTAAGATGTCCAGAAAGTGCATATGTGTGTTCTTATATCCATAAAAGTTAGCTTCATTTTAGCAGTAAAGTGCCCCTATAGCTAACCCCAAAACATTTTTTCGCTAAAGTGAATCTTTGCACCTGTTCGAAACGCATTGCGGCAATTTTTTCCCTTTTCTAACAAATTCTGCCATTTTATAGGCTTCGAAAGTTGTGAAAATCCAAGCATCTTTTGTTCACGACCGAGTCAGAAGGGGAGTGGGTCTATTTGTGACTTGACGTCACAATCTACTTTGCATGCATGTTTACAAAGAGTTAATTAATGCAATGTAAATCAGTTTGTGACATCAACTCCGGAATAGACCCATTCCCCTTCTGACTCAGTCATGAACAAAAGATGCTTGGATTTTTGCAACTTTCCAAGCCTATAAAATGGCAGGTTAGCATTAATTTTTTGTAAAGGTTAATTACCGGTAGGTTGTTTCAACTATAGTACCCTTCACTATCCCCACCCCTACGCCCTATCCCTCACTCCCTACCCCTGAAATAGTCATGCAGACTAATTCATTGGTAATACGTGGAGCACACGAACTTGAGTCTGTGCTACAAGGCTAATCTGAGAAAATAGAGTAATGTTGTAGAATGTGCACACAGATGACTAGCATGACTGACAAACCGAAAGAAACCGTACAACTAAGAAAAACCAAAAACTGCCTCGGATACCAAATCCAAAAAAGTGCTTGTATTACTTTGCCAAAAACCGAAAACCAAATGCTAACAATGGGAAAAATCACAAACCAAAACAGATGCTAAGCCCAAAAACCCAAGTAAAGAAAGGTCAAAACCGCAAAACCAAAATCCCAACGTAATCGTCACTAATTACTGGTAAGCATGACTTTCTCGTATCTACTCCTGTAGATCAATCAGTTGTCAGCCACAGAGGTCCTATACTGGATTTGCACCCCGGTCAGGAATGTGTTCCCTCATTTCATTATTATCCATAATGCTTAAAACATCGTAGAGCATCGATATGGTAAGTTGATTTTGAAGAGTTAATGATTAATGCTGAACCTGGATAAATGCCATGAGAACACCTTTAGATAAAAATAGTTTTCATACTTGAGTCCAATGTTAATTTTACCACAATTGCTTGTAATCTTGCAATCTGATCAAGGCTAATTTGCCGTTGTCGATTAGAGTACAGCCAACACTGAACCACATTCGATTTGGTAAATTTACAATGGATTAAGCTTTTCCAGTAGGGAAAAACATACACAAGGTGGATTTCTATGAATTCCCTAGCATTTCCACTTACTCTTTGGCTGTTTTACTTCAAATGCTGAGAAAGATGAAAAATGAAACAAATGCTTCTATTAGTAAGACAAAAGTCTACTACAGTAACCACACTTGCCTTTTTCTTGTTGTGGTTTTCTGAAAACAGTAACTGGTGCTTTTATCCTTTCTAGTTTTTGTCTCTTTAATTTTGTCATCTTGGGTGGTTTCTCTGTTTGTTTTTCAGTTTTCTGTTGAATTAGAGTCTCTTTCCTTTTTTCTGTTAACACTGGAGCTTCTTGACATTGTGGGATTGAGAGTGGAACTGAGATAAAACAAAACAAGTTACAGCAGGGAATTCTCCACTGTTATGAGACCTGTTCACTCAAACTAGCTGAGCTATTTTTTTCGGAATACTCTCAAGCTATCTTTGAGTTTTTTTTCCCTGCTTTTGCTTCAGCGACAATTTTGAAGTTGAAAGCCATATTTATAGTATTAGCTAAAAATTATTGATTACAATAACAAAAACGCTTTATTGTGCTTCTCACCAGTAATTTACATGTTTAATTTGATTCAACATGTTTCCTAAGAGGAAGACTTTCTTGATTAGTCACAGGGGAAAACCTCTTTGACAAACTTGGGGCTTGGCTTTAATATAGAAGTGTTTTTTTTTTTCTCCAAAAAGCTTCAGTCCATTTTTTTGTCATCTAAAATATGGGGCTCGACTTACAGCTGGGATCAGCTTATACGCAAACATCTGCAAACACAAGGGCAGATCAAATAAAATGTTGGTTGTTTCATTTAAGGGGTAAACCAGAGAGCCAAGAGAAAAAACCCTCAGAATATTGAGGACAACCATCAAACTTTGCCCACATATGATGTTGGGTCACAAGCTTTAGCCAGGGTTTTACAGGAGACCGTTCAAATCAAAAAATCAAATCATGTCAATCACTCCTCCTGATTGGGGGGGGGGGGGGGGGGGGGGTGCACGGCACGGTACGGTATTTGAGCTCGCGAAAGAAATAATCGTTTACCAGAAGCATTTTCATCAGCTCCAACAAGGCGTAAAACTTTGATGGCATCTTCAAACAACTTTTTAACGAATGGATCCCTTTGAATGAAAGAAATTTGTTGATCAACTGCATCACCCGTCATGTCATTTTCCTCATCTTCATCCTCCCGCAGTGACATCTAAAAATCTCAGTTCTTCTCCGGCACATTGCCTGGCATAGAATAATCCAGAGAACTTGACAACACTATAATTACCATCAGCTTCCCCTCTTTTTTTGAGATAGCACTGAAAAAAGATCAAGACAATTTACCTGCACGCATTGGAGAGAGGCACACGATTTTTGTGAATTGGGATACTCTATATTACAAAATATATGCGATACCTAGAGAATTTGGTGGTGACCGCTAAAAGTTCATCAAGTTACGCGGGCACCCCTAGCGCCAGTCACACTGCAAAGACCGGAGACACTGCGCAGCAGGCAGTTTGGTCAATTTTAGACGCTTCTTTCCTGGGTTAAACTTTCGAGAGATCAGTTGAATGTTATGGCCACGCAAACTCCTGGACCGAGGTCAAAAGAGAATGCGGAGGGGATGGAGTGAAGCTACAACGTAGCCTGCGCCAAAAGCAAGGGTTCCCGTTGGCCGGAAGAGCTTCGAAACGATTTGTTTTTCTTGCCCCAACTTTCGCGCGGCCAGTTTGCGGAAAATCGTTTCGAACGGGAGCGCTTGCTACGCACCCCACAAGATTGCCCAATCATGTGTGACAAGCACGAGTCTTTGATATGTGACTGCTGTGCCCGAGGGGGGGGGGGGGGGGGGGGAGAGGGGGTACTCCCCATTTTCCCTACCCAATTTATGACCTGACCCTTAAATCAATACCCTGGTGCAGACCTGCCTTATAATTATTTCCCTAGTTCAGACCAATGTTAAAGGCAACGTTTATCTGCTTTTATTAGGTAGGTTACATGATAAAGAAGTAGCTTCTAAATAAGAAACGAATTCAAGACTAGAGTGCAAAAATGGATACCCTATTTATGACCAAAATGGCGGAAAATTGGCCAAAATCGATACCCTATTTATGACCAAAACGGCTGAAAACCCCTACCCTTTGGGGCCGCACATACCTATATAGCCCATATAAGGGAGTACCCCCCCCCCCCCCGGGCTGCTGTGGAACTTTTACTGATCAGGCCTCAGTTGTTCAAAAGGTGGATAACTCCATCCACGGGATAAATCACTATCAAGCGGATAAACTGAAGCGAAACCAATTGAGTTATCTTGTGGATAGCGCTTTCCACCGTTCGAACAAATGATGCCAGCACCTTAAATGGGATGAGCACGTTAAACATCTCTCCGCCTCCTTCTATGCAACCCTAGCTACACTGAGGAAACTCAAAAACATAATATGGTTTAATATTCGTAAAATCGTAGTACAGTCTCTTGTTATATATAAGTTATTTAGGTAATGATTGTGTACTATATCCAATTCTTTTGGGTGTAGTCAAACGAACGGGGAAAGTACAGGAAGCAGCTGCTAGTTTTGTATTTGGAAGATATGCGTCCGTGATGGATGGTGTCATTAAATTGAACTGGTTACCTGTGAAGCAACAAGTTGAATAGCATACTCTGATCGCGCAAAGATCGCACAGAAAGCACTGCACGATCCAAACTAGCCTAAATACTTGAATGTTAAAAGGTTTAAGCATGAAAGAAACCTGCGATCAAGTGCAGGAACATTGCTGGAAATACCCTTGATATCAAACACTTTTTGAAAATAAAGTAGCGTGAAGTTTTAATAAACTGCCTATCACCATCAGAAACTGTATAGACCACAAACAATTTGTAAAGCATACTTTTAAATTTTTATTAGCGAAAGCCTGAAAAAAGATCGAATGTAGATTCTGATTTACGATATTTGTGTTTTTTATACATTTTTGATTTTAGAGACTCTTATTAATATAACAGTCGTTATTATTACTATTATTATTATTGTTATCATCATCATCATCATCATCATCATCATTATTATTATTATTATTATTAAATTGCTTACCTTTTAAAATAATATAAGCATCTCAAATACGTAGTATCATGTTTAAGATTAAGTCGAATAGATTGGCCTCCTGATGTTATAGACAACTTCCATTTTAATGTTCAACATATCATCAGACGACAAAAAAATGCGGTGACTCTTTAAAAACAGCTTTTAAAACAAACGACTTTACACCTGCTCAACAGTTATGATTAAAATGACAACTGGAAAAATACATGCAATCCACCCGATCATTCCTCTTCTTCTTCCATCCGTCAGATGGAACTGAAAATATTCCAGCAATTCCCATCCTCGCGGAAACCTAGGGGCAGTCAGTCGAGACGGGACGAGAAAATCTTAGGTAAAATTTTGCCAAGATTTTCTCGTCCCGTCTCGACTGACTGCCCCTGGATCTCTGAGGATGGGTAATACCGACATTCCGGAAAAAATGGCCGACTTCGAGAGGTTGCCCAAAATTTTCGAAATGAACGATCCGAAAATTACTTTGCCATTTGATTCTGAACCGAAGATTCCGAATTTTTTTTCCCAAATGGATCGCGCCCCAGGACGTCCCGTTGCTTCCGGAAATTTTCCAGTGGAACGAACCAAAAAGTAGTGTTCCATTTACAAACCAACGGGAATTTCCAGAAATTTTTTGTAAATGGTAAACTACCTGAGGGAAAAAAAACTAGGTTTGAACCTGGGTGTCCTGTGAGAGTTCATTTTGACGTTTTCCCGCCGAAACCAAGAGAAGAGGAAAGATGACAGAGATTGTCTTGAAAATACTGGCTACTGCTGTCTTAGCTGCTATTGTATGGGGCCAATATTGCGTGGAAGAAACCCTTGATTGTAACCAAGATGTGCCACTCATTTTAAAGCTCGGTAATGTTTCCTGTGCCTGCGACAGGGCAGAACATGCTGGAGCGTTAAAGTACTCCAACGGACTCATGAGTATTTGCTCAGGTAGCAACAACTGGTCAGTTGTTCTGTTCAAAGGGATTTATGATTACGGCACCATACGAAATCCGGCTTCTTCTTGCAAGGATATTATGGATAAAGCCGTCGAAAAACAGCTCACTGATGGAGTATACTGGTTACGTTTTACAGGTAAATACGTCTTACAGGTAAAACAGCTTTCTACGACCTGATGCTTACTCATTTTCAAACAAACTTCGTTTTAATTGATCATGAAGCTGAAGCTTACTTAATTAAGCTTAACCGTTTTGTTTTCTTCAGGGAGATCCGCTTTAATTTAAAAAACCGTTTAAGCTTATTTGTTTGCATTAACTGCTAAATCGGATACTTTCTTCAAGTGAAAACCTTTGTTACAAAGATCTGCGAATTTCATGGAAAAGAAGAAAAGCGAAGGAAAAAAAACGACATTCAAATGAAAGTTGTCGTTTCGATTTCTATGACCATTCATAGCCCTGTTAACTTTACCAATGAACAACTCCTGTTTCCCAGTGTTAAATTTCATAAGCTTGTGTGTTTGTAAAACTTTGATTGTACTCGTTTGAACAACTAAATTAACGGCTGTTCTTGTTTGAGCTTTCTCCTGGGATCCTTCCGCAGTCTTCGTAATCTGATTAAGAAGTCAAAAATATTTAAACTGGCCTTTAGATTTTGATTCAGTACCGCCGAAAGAGTTTTGAAGTCAGCTTCGCGATGTTTTTTGGACCGTCAGTTGATAACAAATTCTTCTTGTTTCAGCTTTCGTGGGACCTGATAATCAAAAAAGAGGAGTTTTAGTTTTGGAGACGCGACTAATTTGAAACTCGAAAGTTTACGCGAACTCAGTCTCAAAGGCGTTGTGTAATGTCTAAAGGTCAATTTTACAATGTATCCTGCCAGTACTTGGTTGTCAACTCAATGCTATAATGTCATGATCTTCAAATTCAACTTGCAAGTTTCATGCTTATTTAACTCTTAATGTTATCATTATTATCTTTGTAGTTACTCTCGGCTAAAGAATAAAATGTGGGAAATTGTGTATCAATATATTGAGATCCTCATGCACTAGAAATTGCAATAGTGCTTGTTGAAGACAATTTTAAACGAAGCTTTCCATATTTTACACCCAATACGTGAAAAAGAATGGCTCTGCTGTTTTAACATGCAAATAATCTCACGCAGTCGAAAAGAATTTTTGAAATACCCTGTGACTGGTTATTTCCTGACATTTTCCCGTTCTTACACAATTTTGAACGATGATTAGGCAAAGAGACACCAATCAGCTCAGTTATCTGTTAACTTGTAAACGATTCAGAGATTTGTACGGAGCTCTGGTTATGGACTATTTTGTCTAATTGATAATCCTGTGCGGCTGTCAGGTAAATAGATGTAACCTTACTGGGTAAGATCATATTATGCGCAAGTGTGAAGTTGTTGTTGTCGTTCACATTGAATTTCCACTGACACCCCATAGATTATTATTGGTTGGTTCCTGGAAGTTTCAGCCCTGTAAAGACCTGTAGGCCTCTTCGAATGTTACAAAATGCCTCAGTCTGAAGAAACGAAAGCCTAGCTTCACTGGCTAACATCTGTCTGTTTTCTGACATTATTCTCTCTTATTAGAAAGTCCTCTGTCCGATCCCTTTCCAGTGTACTGTGACATGACGGCAGGTGGTAAGTTATGAGATGTTCAACATCACGATGTCACAACATTTGTTAGAGAAAACTTGAAACTTCATGACACTTTTATTGAAGGCTCCAATCTAGGACATCAAAAAATATTGGTTTTTGTTGAGAGGGGAGTACACTATAGGACAAAATAATGTCAAGCTACTGGCCCGCGGCTACGTACTTCATGTTAGTGGAAAGCGAGTGCATACTCTCACCAAAGCATACACCCTTCTACCTTTATGTATGATTGGATGTTACAATGTGAAAATGCTTGTGAAAATCTGTTTGCTTGAGAACTTATGAAAATTAAGCTCTAAAATAACTAAAAAATAAATAAAATAAAAAATGTTATGTTAGGACCCTTTGCATTTAACAGAACGGACCGACTAGACCAGGTATTTGGAAGGACTAACTCTAAAACGCCTTCCAACACACTCCAGGGTTGATATATACTCCCTCAGAAGAATGTGAGTGATTATCAAGTTGTTGCATTTTCTTTGCAAACTGACCAGTCTGATCGGCCAGTTCTGACAAAAGGAAAGCGCCCTTAGTCTCCAGCGTTTGAGTTAAATGTTACTGTAGAATTTAAGGGAGATGCCAGTTTTGACAAAAGGCATGGCAATGTTTCTTTCATCGTAGGGTGGACCTTGGTGTTCAAAGCAGTAAGTGGTGTTGATAACAATGCGGCATCGGCACTGGATGTGTACCAGAATAACACGCCTACTGAAGAATTCCAAACAGTTGCTCTTAATGTCACAAACCAACACAAAAATCACTATATGAATAGATTGGCAACACATAGTGCGTGGAGCAGTCCCTCGAAGGTTAGGAAAACCCCATTTCACAAGTCAAATCCGAGCCTGAGTCATCTTCGAGTTCAAGTTGTACTAAAGTCACTGGTGTTCAGTTTCCCTTTCAAATTTCGGGTCAACAGATTAAGTGCAAGATCATGAGTTTTAGATACTGCTTTTGTCTGATGTTTACGTGTACAATGCTTTGAGCACAGTTGTATTGAGTGCTCGGGGTCAGGGTAAGGGTTATCATGCTAGTTATTTCACTTCACGCCAAACTTTTCCAGCTTGGCAAAGCTGGAAAAGATCATACGATCATACGGTTGACTGAGCTGATAACCGAGATTTAGTAACTAAAGCCGACTAGAACACTACAATTGGCCAATGAGAGTGTGCGTACTATCCTAATTATTTTATAATGTGTGATAACCTCATTCAAATGATACAATCATGGATGATGCCTAATTAATTAACTACACATTATTTCTAGGTGAGAGTGTCTTTATACAAAAATGGCAGTGCAGTGAAAGAGCTACTTTTTCGTGGATCAGCTTCAACTCGGGACAGCTGGTTCTCAGCTGACAGACTTCTTATCTCGCCGTGGATTGATATCAAGACTGAACCAAAGAACTACTTTTCAATTCAGGGACATTGTACCCCATCAAAGTCACCTTGTCGCTCCTTTTTTATGAGCAGGAGATATTCGGACTGTGTTGAAGATACCGGCTGGCTCATGATCACGGATGGTCCTTGGTGCGACTGGGAAAAGGCTCCCTTTCATTTCAAAAAGATTATATACAGTAAAGGAGACAGTTACGCACATTGGTCAAATGAAGGTGAGCGATAAGAATGCCATTAATCTTGCATTAGCTAAGGAAATTTTACTGGACAGATCCTATAGTTATTTTTGTAACTAGTTTGATTTATCCGCAACAGACCTCTTTTCATGTGGCATCCAAATAAATAATCCTTTGTTTTAATGATAACAATCCTTACCTGTTCTACTATAAATGTGAAAACGGATGTATAATAAGAATTTCGGGAAGGTATATTAAGGCCGATACACCCGAGGGGTTTTGCTCCCGGAGCATACTCCAGGGTCACGCTACCGGAGCAATTCTCCTCCGTGACTACCAACCATTTGAAGGGAAATCTTCATCCTCGGGAGCATAATTTCCACCCCGCGAAATTCTATACGGTATTAAACAGGTTAAATATTTCGGAGCAAGCTCCCGGAGGAAATTGAGCAGATTTTAAAATATTCCCTCATGTGTACTGACACTTTCTTCCTGCGCGTGGATTAATACGGCAAATGTAAGACATTGACCAATCAGATTACCCAATGTTTTCATCCATAATTCCT
>OX421455.1:2331512-2334012 GCA_949126865.1 Montipora capitata
GTAGCCATGGGCGCAAACGTCCTTAACTCAAACAAATACATTATCAATACAGTTTTGACGTCTTCTTACACTTGATTCGAAAATATCATACTCAATTCGTCTTAAAATAGTTAGAAAAAGCACAAATAACAGCCTAATCACAACAGCTGACGTTCGAATCGCCTCTCGCCGGCAACCCAGTTTTGGTGCCAACGTTTGTTGACAATTAATAGTTATGAACTATTGCAAAAGCTCGCACCTTTGATTTAATTAATTAAGGACGTTTGCGGTCATTGCTACTGCGCATTTTTTCGCGCATGTCACGCACACGTCATGCGTCGCACCAGGAAGGTAAACAAACATGGCATCGAGCCACTGTTTGATCCTCCCTCGAGTAAGGGGTCGCTTGCGGCATCATGGGATAGCTGTGGACCCAGGTCTTCTCGGAAATGTCACGCAATGACGTGACAGTACAAATAGACAAAAAATCTGTGCATGAGAAGTTACAAATATTTCGCCTATTATGCTCTCGTGCGACCGAAGTTTTCTTTCTTAGACTAATATGTATCATCTTTCAAGGTCTATTTCACCTCAGAAAAAGACAGCTGCAAAAGTTTATTTACGTTTACCTGATCTAAATTTTTTTTAGATGAGTTTCCGACACAACACAAGCGTCGATGTTGTTATTTCTTAAGTCGGCCTCCAAAGCCACAACCACTCGCACCCTGCTTTTTGTTTTCCCTAAGCCACAGATGTTAGTGAACAAAAGTTTAGGGCCAGCAAGCTTACTTGAGCTAGCCGAGGTGTGTTCGCGGGACACCGCTTGTTTTGGTACATTGACAAGGTTGCAAGGGTTTCCTCGTTTTTCAACCCGCAGCCAAGGAGTAACCGATCCGCTTTCCGCTCTACGTCCAATGACGACAGAAATATCCTGAACAGGTCTCTCCTCCACTTGCTGAACATCTTTCCTCGAACACCCACGACAACCACGAAACCTGAGCAGCCGTTGTCGACTGGATTGCCACATATGGCAACCCAGTAAAAATCGCTGACACCGTTTTGTTGAAAATTTATCTCAAAATTAGGGGAGTAACAGAAAAGACCCTAAAAAAAACGGAGAAACGTAACACATTTGTCGACTGGATTGCCATTTATGGTAACCCAGTAAAAATCGCTGACACCGTTTGGTTGAAAATTTATCTCAAAATCGATAGCTCAAAAAATTCAGAGTAGTTTAAAATTCTTTATAGTTTAAACCTCTAAAACAGGCCAATCTGTGTTTGGCTTGAGAACCTGACATAAAAAAATAGCCTTCAAACAAAAGAATACTTTTGGATTCAAAACTACATTCAAGGAGCATTAAGATAATGTTTATTTCATCCTCATACCATAAATACAGGCGAAATAAGAACATTTAAAAAATGACACCTCGAACCAATGACGAGACCTGAACTCCTCTGTATTCCTTGATATTCCATCAGCTTATTTATCAAAGTCCATCCTTCGAGTTTCAGGTTTTTCTTTCAACTTTGTTGTTAGATTCAAATTTGCTGATGAACGAAACAAAAAGAGCTAACGACAGATCTTAAAACGTTGTGGATTAAATTTAGCAAATTGCGTAGATGTGAAACAAAAAACAAAACAAACGATAAATTTAACTGAGAAAAAACAACTTGAATAGATTGACAAGTTCAAAGATCATCGCCCATTTAAGCAGTACAACAAACAAAAATAGAGCTTAACATGGAGCCACATGAAATCATGGCATAGCAATCAAAGAAATTAATGTAAGCTAGATTTACAAGCGAATTTTGATAGGTGGGGCTTACGATGAACCATCACATCATATGACAAGAACTGCAAGAACGTCTGCTTCCTCAGCTTCCTCTGAAAAAATTATAACAAAAATATAGCATAATTATTAGAAAGATGTTTTTAGTTTTCCGGTTACATGTGCGACTCTTCCAATTTATACCTTTGGTGTATGGTGGTACTTTGAGGTTATATACTGAAAACTCGCCTTAAATGATGTCGCTCCTCATCTTTGTGATACATACATTCGTCCAGAAATATATGTCATTGGATGATGAACTATTGTCCGGGTGAGTGTAGTCCTGAGGCTGTTTAGGATGACATTAACTGATGTTTCGACAACCCAAGCGGAAGTCATCTTCAGAACCAAGTGATTTGTGTAAAGTCCTTCCAGGTTTGATGGAGTGACACTCTGGTCGTTGATTTGATTGGTGAACTATGTCGTGATGTCATTGGTCGACTGTCAGTTAAACCTAGATCTCATTGGCTGTGAAGACTGTAAGTAGTGATTGGTGAGTTTCGATGCGTCTACAGGCCTGGGCCCGGTTGTTCGAAAGCCGATTAAGTTAATCCAGGATTAGAGTAAAGTTTCGTTTCATGATTTCAACTTTTTGGTGAGAGTTTCTTTTGTATATTTTTGTTTTTCAAGATTGACTTCTTCTACTGCAAAGTTTTCCCGAATATCAGCGTTGAACAACATTAAGGAGTA
>OX421455.1:2346512-2356512 GCA_949126865.1 Montipora capitata
CGCTACAGCAAGTTACGAAATAAACGGTGTGCATCGAATCAGTCTCTGTTTTGTGACACTGTGGGTAACTTGGTTACCGAATAGATCTCTACCTGGTCGCCTACATCATCGCAATATAGAATTATATATATATATATATGTATATATTATCTAACCTATATATCTAGCCTATGTATACTAATGAATGTTAATGCAAATAACAAAGGATCAAGCTGTAATGATGATAAGCAACAGTATCAAGAATCATACATTTTATTATATAAAAAAAATCACAGCTTGTTCATGTATACGTGAACATGCAATTCCTTTATTTATCGACGCTGATATATTACCAGTGACATATATATATTATAAGTCTGTAGTTCGTCTAATGCACAACATCAACAATAACCATTCGCCACCAAATCCTTTTAAGTTATTTTAAAAAACCTCAACAATTCATTCATACAACACACGATCATCTACTTCTGGTAACTTTTACGTTAAAAGTTCAAAGCTGAAAATACACAAAAACGCCTTGTCTCGTTTTGGCGTAAAACTTTGGAAAGAGATACCTTGTCATATTAGATATCTTCCTAAAACGGAATTCATCAATGTACTTCACGGATTGCTTTCGATATCATAAAAGAGAAAACGGCTATAGAGAGACCCTTAGATATAATGGTAATTAATCAATGAAACTACGATAGAAATAAGAATTATTGCCACTTTAAATATTTTTCCTTCCTTTCCTTTCATTTTACCTTTTTCTCTAGATTAGCAATTGCTATTTTGCGGGCCAGTCTATTGTAAGATCTTTTTTTCAAACTAAAATAAAGTTGTTGAAGTTGACGTTTTCCGACTATTAAAAAGTATTTTAAGTCGTTTACCGTTGACAGCAGCCTGTAAATAGAAATAGAAGTAGCATGGATGTTGTTGATGATTGAATTTGGTCATTTCACGTTGTTAGGAGGAGAACGACAACAAAATGTACACAATTCTAAAGCCCACGTGCTTTGCGCGCAAAGCAATTGTCTTTACTCATTACACCTATCGTCGTCTTTCCTTGACTTCTATTTTTACTCGATTGAACTGATCAACGTCAACCTCAAATAAACGTCGTTTTTTTTCGCCTCAAGGGATAGGCTCGATAACCAGCCGCTGTTTCGGGAAATGAGCCAACGCTCACTCCCGAATTCTCGGCTGGACGCGTGAGTTGAGCCATTGTTAATCCCCCCCAATCAGAAACTCGCCTGCACAAATCCGTCTGTCATAAATTATATGTTTTGGCTGTGAAGGTATTCTTTAACCCGGCCTGTTCGAGGTTTACAGTGCTTTTAAGGTAGGGAACATCCAAGATTGCGACAACGAAAAGTGTTCGAGAAGCTGGAAAATGGGAAATTGTGTCGTTTTCTACCGCCTGAGCTCGCAAACTTAGGTCAGTAATTAATGAATCACCAAGGACTACTTTGGAATGTGCACTACGTTGCGACTATAATGGTAAGGAAAGAAATAGGTTTTCAAAGCTCGGTTATAAGATCTAAAAGATCTTCTTGTTACTCAAGTTCCGAAACTCACATGTGTTCGCTAGATCATAACACATACACACACACTGCTCATGCGATCCTCTAATTAACATAAGTGCATATCATTACATGACTGATTTGTGCAGGCGAGTTTCTAATTGGCGGAAATTAACAATGGTTCACTTCACACGTCCAGCCGTGGTTTCGGGAGTGAGCACTGGCTCATTTTCGCGAAACAGCGGCTGGTAATCGAGCCTATGGATTTGTCACCGGAAATTTAGTGTCAAAATAAAATAGTGACGGTAAATTGTCCACAAGATAAATGTTAGATAAATGGGAGGATTGATAAACGCCGAGGCATTTAATCAAATACATGAATCCTGACAAATTGCCTTTTAAGAAAACGAACTCCAAAGCGACTGAAAAACTAGGCATTCAAATGACTTTCACTTAAGTCCTCTGTATAGTTTAGTAAACGATATAGTGTCGGTTTCTCCTGCTAGGACAGGAGAAGTGGAATTCATCACTCAATATCGCAAGCTGCTGGTTAACTGAGTCTTACTAACCTTAGGCCAACTTAGGCCTAAACAAAAGCTTTTATGCCGAAGGTTAGCTTTTATGAATGTTTAGGATACTTTCTGTATTGGTAAAACAATGACTTGTGACCTGTGAGAGAACTGGTGACGACTCACAAAATGAAAACTCGACTGTGCAAAATTAAAACTGGACGGTGAAAAATTAAAACCGGACTGTGAAAAATTAAAACTGGACTGTGACCTTCCTGGGCCATTGCAGAGTCTCATTTTGCCCTCAATCTTAGCAAGGCGAAGGCTATGCTGCTGTCTACGCATCAAATGTCTCGAGTTCATCAGTTAGATAAGTCTCGCCCTACTGTCGCCATTTCAGATAAGACTCTAAATTAAATGTGTCGAGGACATTAATTAATTACGGATGTTTTTTCAAGGCTTCTATAGTACTCAGTTTAGGAATGCTAAAGAACATCAAGAACTTTCAGTTCAGTTCAATGGGTTTGCTACGAACGCACTCCAATGTCCAGATCTCATTTGGCTTGACAACTCAAGTGGTAGAGCGCTGCACCTGTGTCTCAGAGGTCGTGAGTTATCGGCCGTGCAAGCTCAGTTGCATTTAGGCGTAAGTGACGTTCATAACTGAGATGAACAAAATAAACTCTTCTCATAAACCTCCTTTATTAAAATTGTTTGACAGGGTGGACCATGGTATTCAAAGCAGTTACTGGTTCCTACAAAGAGAATGTGTGGGAAGTATACAAATCTGAGTTACCTTTTGCAGAGTACATAACAGAGGCTCTTGACGTGACAAGCAAACACAACGGTCTTTATAAAAACCGACTAGTTTCGGAACATCACTGGCAAATGTTCCATCCATCCAAGGTGGGTGCCACCGTAATGCCTGGTAAGTCATTCAAAAAGCACATCGTATTGACGAACTCTCTTTGCAAAAACAGAACTGAGATAAAGAAGACTTCATTCCTGCATGAAAGTTGACGTTGAAACACTGAAATTAGAGGAAATAATAAACTTAAAGAAACTCTTTTCATACAGTTGAGGAAACATTAAAATACCCCTATTTCTTTAGATCCGCGGGTTTAATTAATCGCCGATCACATGAAATACCTTGATTTCGTGAGATGAGTAGTCTTTGTAGAAAGTCGTTATTACGTCATGTAATTTTGGAAGAGCACATGGTTTTTGATTGACGGATAGACAGGTCGATTTGATAGAGTTTTTGCGGAACATTCTTGCTTTGGCTCGAGTGTGTTTTTGGTTGCGTTTATCAAAACTATCTTGTAGATTTACTCGTTGGTGATTTAACATCGTCCTTCCAGCCGGATGTACAGTCGTTGTTGATATGGAAGATTTGGCACGACTGAGAAGGAAACGTGTAGCACACAGAACTTTAAATCGGTAGACGAACATTTGGAAGCCTACCACAGGTCGAAGAAGGGAAAGCTAAATTCACTTCGAGACGGTCTCAACGTAAGTGTCGTGGGAGCGGCGAAGCCGCGAGAGGATTGGGGTGCGAAAGAAGAGCTTGCTTTTTGAATTCCGCCCCACGGAACTTGACAATCCGTCATTTGCATTGTGTCAAATAACCAGCCAATAGTGTAAAAGAAGAGAAGAGGACGGGGACCAACGGAAGCTAAAATCGAAGAACTTTCAATAAACGACACACAATCTCGACCCCAGAGCTCTTCTCTTGACTGAGGGAGAGAAGAGCTCTGTGGAACCCTGAAACAAAGTGTCTTCCCCTTGGTTTTCGTGAAGAACAATCAAACGCGTCTCTAATTGGCGCATTCATGTTAGCACGAGGAGTGAGCAGGCGCCGTAAGGTTCAAATAGCCAATTTTTGGCTATATGAATCCTACGGCGTATGTTCTCCTACATACAGTTCCCCAGAGCCTTGGGTCGATCCGAGGCTCTGGTGAAGAAAACGAGACGACACACTGAGAGATTTGACAGAACAAAATACATTTGAAACTGACCAGCTAAACTCTTAAATACGAATACTAATTAGAAGTTGGACTGCAATTCATCACTAACGCCCGTGCCTATGTCAAATTGCGCAAAGATCTAACACATATTACAACAAATAGAATCAACGAGAAGCGTCAACAAACGTGATCTGAAATAAACACACTTGAGTTTCGTGGCAAATACGAACCTCTTTTCATGGCTAGAGTTCAGACTCCAATTAAAGATGTAAATGTAGCGAGCCAAAATTGCCGCATTTCTAAATGAGGGGGACATGGGGGGGCCCCTAAACACCGCAACACCGTAAAAAAAATTAACGAACACCGCATCAGCGCAAGAAAAGTCGACAAAACACCGTCACCGCAACAATTATTTTTAGCTACATGATTTTAACGTCTACACTTAACATAACACTTTTATACCTAAACAATTTTCCACAAAATAAACACAACAAAATGTACACTTGTCAATGCATGCCTTACGCGTCGATACTGTTGATACCGGTAAATCAGTTTTCTTGTACTTACCCGGAGAGGTCGTTTGTATGAAGTTCCATGAACATTACTGAGAAGTTGACCCGAAAAGCTGCCAAGCGATAAAACAACATTTCCAGAGTGTAAAGCAAATAATTTCATTTCACCGAACACCGTAGCTTGCGAAACACAAACATCGCGCACCGTTGGGTTTGCGATCACCGCATCACCGCATTGAAAAAACCATCAACACCGCAACACCGCAAATCCCCATGTCCCCCTCCTAAATGCTGTTTCAGCGTGAAGTATGGAACAGGCAAAAGTGATCACGTATCTCTTGAAAATCTGCACTGACTGTCAAACAGTTTATGCATCTTAACTCGGTTGATGAAGACAGAGAGAGAGACGTGACAAGGGTAAAATGGAGTTTATTGCCGATAAGCTTACCGTTTGGAAGTCCAAATGTTCACAGTGTGGGATTCATCGACCACCTTTGTGGAGGTTTGAGGATGTATCTTTTAAGATCCGTTTGAAGTCATTAGCACTGTCGGACGATTCTCCGCCAGTACGAATATTATTTGCGAAAAACTGCTTAAAAATCTTTCACCGTCGCGTCCTGTAGAGGACTACAGTTCAAGCCCCGCGAACCTCCCTCCTCGACTTGGTCTAGCATTAGGCTAGCCAGTAGGCAAATAACTAAAACAACACATGTCAACTGCGTCCCTTCCGATAGACTTTTGAGTTTTACTGCAGAAGAGAACAGTTGGGTTGTCGAGTCGGCATCACTGCGAAGTCAACACGTCCCTCCCTTCAAATAGGCAATTTACTGCTTTTTTTTGTTCTTACTTTAGCTGCATTGGCATGCTGGTAGACTTTACAAGAGAGCTGGCGAAAAGCTTCCATAACGGTGACCTCAAACGTTTTTTTTTACCCTGGTTATCGTAGGATTATTGGCGGCTTGTCATCCCATGTCACTCTTGATTAATCAGATACTGCGTTCGTGGATGAACGCAGGGAATTCAAAAAGGGGTGACTTTGGACGCAGGCAAGTCGTAGCAATAAACTGGATTAACCAGGAAGCTAAAGAATTATTGTTGGCTTCCCAAATAAATTTCATCTTACACTACAATGACAAAATCATTTGTCAGAGAAATAAAATTCCTGTCTCTTCGCGTATCACATTTCAACGCACGTGAAACGGTATGCAAATTTGTTAACTCATTTTCACCGCGATTCTCGCTAAATTTTTCTTCTTTCAAATACATTGTATTAGCAAAAATATTATTTCTCGTCAAGCGTTGCATCTTTTATGTTCAAATAACCGCTAATAAATAAAGATTTTTTAACGATCTATCCGTAGATATTTTGTCATAATTTAATCTTTGCACAACAGTCAAATCACAAAAATAGCAACGTACGCAACAAATTTAGTCGCATTTACCTCTTCGTCGAATTCTAATGCTTAACACAGGAATTTATAGTTATTGTGAAAATCTTTCTATATTCGTTAGCAATCATGCTTTCAAATTTCAGAGAAATCGACCGGTCCGCGAATATTTTACGAGTTTTTTTCAATCCGATGTCAAAAGGCCTAGTAATAGGGGAAGTTCGCGCGTTCAAGTTGTGCGTGTGACCCGTTATAAATATTTTTTCACAAAATGTTCCCGAATCGTCAAGTATCTCCACAGAAGACAAGAACATCATTCTAAAAGCTTATTCTACGCAAAAAGTATGTTCTGGAGGTAATTTTGAGAGTGGAAATCAAGTTTACGCCGCATGGTATATTTATATTTAATTAAGTTAACACAACAGAAAGACTCTTTCCTTATTTTGACACGAAAATGCTTTACTATTGCCATAAAAACTATCCAGTTAAGCTCGCATATTACACAACACGATGAATTCATAAAGACCACCTTTTCCAGCGAAATATTTTTTGAAACAAACAACATATTTGCTATAAGAGGCAAAAAACCCTTCCAATTTCATTACGTGCGTGAAGACAAGAAACTCAATCGTGTCAAATTACACTCCGTGTCAAAAACGAAACTAAATAAATTTCCCACAAGTGTTCAGCATCAAACCCTTAACTGAAAAACTCTTTACTTGAATTATCAAGCAAAAAATGGGCAACAAGCTTTCTTTCAAATAATTTTTGACTAACAAGAATTTGTGAAATTTCCAATTTTTACCAGAAGACTGTGCAGAATTGAGTACAAACAAATAAGCCAGACCACACAAATCCAAGTCTCTGTCTTTGTTAAACCCATAAGTTACTAGAGAATTTTTCATTTGATTTCAGTGTTGTGCAAAACACCACACTTGTACAATATTAGAACTACAGCTCACTTTGATTACGGCTCGACGGGCGACAGATTGTTGTCGAAGTCCATTACTCGTCCCTTTTAAGATTCCAGTTTTTTTTTTCAGCGCCTGTCTTGTTCAATATCCAATTGACTTTCCATTATTGAGCTCCATAAGGGTATATTTTGTTTAGAGATCCACTAAAACGCCATTCGCGTTACATGACTTTCGACGCCATTGCCGGTTAAGTTACTCTTTCTACTGTGTCCACCAGAGAAATCTACGCATTTCCCACTACAGTACCCTCTCGATCCTAAGAAAATACGCGCAGAAGGCTCTATGCACAAAGACACCACTTAGGAGGGGCGTGACAGGCAAGACTTTTACCGACACGGAAAAAAAAACGGAAAAAAATTAAACCAACAAATGAAACGCAGATTCCGACTGGGTTTGCCATACTGGCAACCCAGTAACTAGCCACCATCAAAGAAGATGACGTCGTTATTGTGAGAGCGAAAAGTTGCCTAAGAAGCACGTGGAAATTGAGTCGCGTGGAGGAGTTGATGAAGGGACGAGACGGCAAGACACGTGAAACAGTAGTGACCGTTATTGAAAAGCAAAACCACTTGACTGAGCACAGAAGACCCAACCTCGGAGACCCACGGGCAGTCAGTCGGGACGGGAGGAGAAAATCTTGGGCAAAATCGGGACTGGCGTAAAGTTTCAAGAGCGAATCAGAAAATTAGAATTTCAAAATTCTAATTTTTTGATTGGGCGGAAAATTTCCGCAATTGTCTTTTTTCCGCCCAGTGAGAGGACCTCATAGAGTGAAGTCAGATCGTGACCTCTTATATCAAGCGCTAAATACCACGTTTACGCATCTACGGTCGCTCTCCTTGTCTGGCATACCCTGCGAAAAAAAATTGGGTTTCAAAGGCCCCGCAAAATACAAAATTCGACCGCTTTAACCTAAAAGATTTTGAGCCGACTAGAAATCGAAATAAATCAGGAAGAATACCAATGCCAAGGAAGCCGAAGGTACTAGTCGCCTTTTAGAGTTCCGCTTCTCAAATTACCCTCGTGAATTCATGATGGTAATGTTTCTGTTGCTCGGGCCAGACAAGCATTGCCATCGGCCGAGCAGATTGCAACCTGTTTTTTTTTTATTTTGAGGCAAATGCAAAGATCTGTGAATGGCCTCGCTGTTAAATAAAGTTTTTCAGTGATGAACCTAGAAGTGTTTTCAGGGGCACCCAACGAGAATATAGTTCAAAACCACTTAAACAAAGCATTGTTAAACATATTTTGGTATTTAAACGGTAGATATAGGCATATTTTTATCCCCTAAAAAATTTTTAGCTGTTCGGATTTCCTAGCTGAAAGTCTAGTGATCCGAAAATTATAGGGATCAAAACTTACCTTTTCGAAAATTTCAGCGAGAAAAAAGGCTCCCGAAAATTCTAGGTGACCTTTTTAGGGTAAAAATCAGTTTAAAATGGTCAATTATATCATTTTTTAGATGTTCGAAAATCCTAGGAGAGGCAGGCAAGCAAGAAGTTTTAGAACAAGTGTTTCGAAAATCCTAGATCTCAAATCGTCTTCCGAACAGATATTTTCCGAAAATTGACGTTGGGCTCCCCTGATGTTTTTGTGAATTGTTGCCTTCTGTGTGGCTTTAAGTTCGATGGAACAAGTATGTTAAGAGAATTCCCTAGGTACAAGAACTAAAACATGTGTAAAGGTATGTACCCAGAAAAATGGAAAAATGGAGTGACTCCAACATCACAAAAATCATGCGGCAGCGAAATAAAACAGATCGGCATTATTTATTATGATGAAATGAATCATATATGAACTGCGGATATGAAATCAAGTGAAGCTATGATCTTCGCAATTATGAAAGCAATTTTTACAATTGCGTAGGGAAGCCTGAAAAATTCAGGACTTCAACGGGGTTTGAACCCGTGACCTCGCGATTTCGGTGCGACGCACTAATCAACTGAGCTATGAAGCCACTGACGTTGGGAGTACAAATCCAACAATAACGTATGAGGCAAATAATAGGATTAGTTGCGAGTTCTACTAGCAACCCTCTTGTTGGTAATAGTAATGATAATAATTCACCAGTACTAAACAGTTCAATCACAACAGCAAACTGCATGTGCAACTTGGAGGAACAGTTTTAAGAAAAATGAAAGGGAAATAAATTTCCCGGGCGCCGCCATCTTGAATACTTGTGACGTGTCATCGTTCCCTATTGTTTTTAAAAGCTCTTTGTGCAAATACAAAAGAGCAACCATAACACGTCACAATTATTTAAGATGGCGGCGCCCAGGAAATTTGAAAACCAAAACAAGCGTTTTTGAAATTCATTTATTTTGGATACAAAAGATTCCATTGGAAAACGTTTGAAATTTTTTGATTGTAAACATTATGTTAAATATTTTGAAGTTGTATTCTTGTTTTAGTAGAGGTTTCCTTTAACATCTCGGTACATAAAACAATCAGTTGTGTAACCTATAAGATAAAAAAGCTGCACCAATAGCTTATTAATCACACTAAAGAAGGAATGCTAGAGATTGGTGGAGAAGAAATACTCTGTGTTGAAGTTAACATGTCCTCAAGATCTAAAAGACTTTAGATGGTCAAAACTGTCAACTGAGTGGAAACTGAGCTCCAACTCTTTTTAAAAGAACTGTGATGACCAATGATCCAATGATGCTAAAATCAATGCATCCTTACAACCATGGATCAATTGGAACAGCTGGGGCAATTTTGTTGATGGGACGGTCAACGAAAGAATAGAATGTCAGCTGTACAACACCTGGTTGGTCCTTAGCTCTTTCTTCGTCATACAAGTAAGGTAGCTTGTTTTTTGGTGGAATTTTAAGGGTTTAACTTGTTCCATCTTACCTTGTGAAAAAAGGTTGCATGGTTAATTAAATATCAAATACAGCACTAATGAAAGATACAAACTTCAGAGTACTGTTATTGTAACAACAAAATAATAAATGGACAGTAATTTTCTTTACAGATTGTCCACGGTTAGTTCCTTTGTGGGACTGTTTTCAAAGTTGGTGTCTGCTTTGTATCATATCTGCTCTTGTATCATAGGCCCTCCGAGGGACTGGGGTTACTCCAATTGGGAAGACAGAGACTGCAAGCAGGCTGCATACCTGCAAAGGACCGGATCTGCTTTATTGCA
>OX421455.1:2359012-2364012 GCA_949126865.1 Montipora capitata
GTTTATCATCGATCTGCCCTTGTATACAAGTGCTTTGTTGGACCTTTACGCAGACGATACGACTGTCACCGCTTTTACGGATGTAAAACACTTAGCCACCTTAAGTTCATCATTAAATAAGTCTGTCTCTGAAATTCAATTATGGGCTTCAGCAAATAAGCTCCCATTAAATGAAGACAAGACTAAAGTACTCACGATCACTGGGAAAAGATGTGTAGCTAACATTAATGGAAGTGACATAGATGTTATCGTAAACGGAAAACAGCTCAGTAATGTGGACTGTGCTACCTTATTAGGCGTAGAAATTGACAGCAAATTGTCATTTAATGAACACATTGAGAACGTTTGTAAAAAGTTGGCCTCTAGAATCGCAATACTGCGTAAGATTCGAGCCTGTCTACCTCTTAAACAGCGACTTCAGTTTTATAATAGCATTATTCGCCCTGTTATGTCGTACGCTAATGTTGTTTGGGCAAATTGTGATAAAGAGTCAGTTTATAGGGTCTTAAGATTGCAAAAACGTGCGGCACGCGTTATTTCTTATGCCGATCGCATGACACCTGCAGTTGCTTTGTTTAACAAGCTAGGTTGGATTCCGTTTTATGAGCAGCATAAGATAGATAAATGCTTAATAATGTATTAGCGAATTAATGGCCAATTGCCGAATTATCTAAATGAACACTTAATTTTGAATAATGAGCGGCACTCCCGCAACACTAGATACTCAAGCAATAATGCTGTTTGTCCTAAATATATAAGAGAAACAGAGGGTGGACGCTCTTTTGCTGTTTCGGCAACAAGACTGTGGAATAGTATACCAACTGAAATTAGGAAACTAGGTTCTGTAGCATGTTTTAGAAAGAACATGTTTGCCAAGATTTTTAACGAACAACAATGTTTGCATCATTTCATCATTTGATCGAATCTTGTATTATTTTAAATGTTTATATATTTTAGCTTACAATATTTGTTAGATTGTAAATAGTTGTGTATTTTATGAGTGCCACAAGTTTATTAGCCTTTGGCTATTAAGTGCTACCCTCTTTAAATAAAGGCTTTACTTACTTACTTACTTACTTACTTACAAAATCGTGTCCGCTATGATCATACCCTCCGCTTAGTCATTAACTTTCCAACGCCTTTTTCATATTCAGTACTGATTTTTTCTCTCCTCGCTTCAAAATCAGTTGCCTTTCGCTAAAGTTGCTCCGTTCGTAAACGGCCATTCCTCTACCTGAGCCCTGGACACTTTGAATTCTGCGTACAACTATGCATAACAGCGGGGACAGCTGCAGTTTTACTAGTAATATGTGATGACCTTGTTCAAATGATACAATCCTGCCTAATTAACTACAAGTAATCTCCCTCATATTCTTTCTAGGTGAGAGTGGCTGTATACAAGAGTGCCAGTCTAGTGAAAAAGGCTGAATTTGATGGAACATTCTCAAGTCCGTACAACTGGTTCTCACCTGCGAGATATTCTGTTAAGGGATCGTCGTGGTGGGATGTAAAGTATGAAAGAAAGAACGTCTTCTCAATACGCGGAAAGTGCAACCACAAATCAGTTTGTCGCCACTTTTATATGAGCAGACACTGGAAAAATTGTGCAGATACCGGCTGGCTCATGATCACGGGAGGAATGGCTTGTTTTTGGGAGATTGCTCCCATTGCTCATTTCAAGAAAATCATTTACAGTAAACGGCGAGGCATCTAAGCACGTTTCAACGTAGGAAGTGAGTAACAACAATGAAATTAAGCTTGCAGTAGGGCATGAAATTTCACTGGGCAGGCTCATCCTCTTTATCCATGTAACAACCGAGTTTGGCTTATTTACTACTGTGACGACAACGGCGACCACCACCACCACCATGCATCATCAACTCATCCAATAGGTTTCTAGATCGTTGTTTCATAATGGGATAGAGTCACTATTCTTGTGGTTCTGTTCTGAAATTACTGTAGTTTTTCTGCAAGTGCTTTCGCTTTATATCCCCCCCCCCCCCCTTCACACACACAGCTGGAATAGTCATAATAGGGCAAATTAGAAGCTTTAAACATGATTTGTCTAGTTTCGAAGGGTATAGCTGAATTTATGACGTTCTTCGGCCGCATAAAAAAAATTACTTATTACCTTGGCGGAGGTTAAATCCCCGCTAAGGTTATTATGATCGATTAGACAACTTAGTTCGCACCTCGAAAAGACGCAACGCAAAATAAAGGTGTTAGCGAGAATTTTGCCTGTGACACTCATTCACTCATCAAGCACATGTTGTGAAAAATATAAAACCGCTATCACTGATAGAACCTAATACAAAGGGGAAGATTTTCCAGACCAACCCAGAATTTTCGCGCCAGTAATTCTTACTCGTTACACGACACTACCACGCAATGATGGCTTTAAACAAACAAATCAGTTTTTCCTCAAATTTTCCATGCACACTTAATTGACCAAATACTGCGGACGCACGGTTGAAGCTTGGGTCAAGTACATGAAAGTGAGGCTAGTGAACAATCGCAAGGTAAATATGGCTTTTTCTTCGGTTTCCTTCGGTTTCCTTGAACGAAAGTGGCATTCCAGGTTCTACTTTTGGCGGAGGCGGAACTCGGAAACGATGCGCTAATGTTCTGGTTAAGATGTCAGGACGATCATTGTAAAGGATTGAAAACACACACAAAAAAAGGCACAACTATTCTTTTTAAAACGGCAAGTGGAGTTGTGCGTTCGAAATATTCATTCAATATTTCGATCATCAATGTTTGCGGCCCCCTAGTGGCTGATCGATCTTTCTCAATTAACAGAGTCTAAGAGTACATTGCAACTAGTAAAGACAGAAATATAGTTGGCCCAGACCTAGACCTCGTTTACACACTCGCTACAGAAAATGCCTTTCTTTTTTTTTTCACGCACCGAAATGGATAAACATGTAGGTTGTACTGGAAAAAAGTCTCTGAGGAGGTGCGGGTGAAAATCCACCAACGCAACGGGCGGCGGAAAAGCGACCCACATCTCTGCGAATGGCATTTATCCACTGCTTTCTTAATCCCTCTTCAACTGGAAAGCCAAAAAAATTGACTGTTTGACCCGTTGGTCAAACGTTGCCTCCTTGAGTACACAAAGGTACGCAGCAGTGTCTGTTTGAGTTTGAAGAAAAAGCTAAGTGATTAAAATAAAAGAAACTGTAAACAGTCCTGGAACGCTTTTAACGATGAAAGCACGAAGGCAGTTAAGACCAAGACGACATTCACTTATATTAAGGACAGTGCCACCTAATAAGAAGAATTTTTTTCCCGGGGTATGACTACGCAGAAAAGTAGATCTTAGTTTAATTAGGTTATTGGAACGTGAAATTAAAATAGGGAGTAACCATGCATTTTTCGGAGATAATTAGGTTTGTTTTTTTGAAAAAGTGGTCACTAAAGGTTTTTCACAGTTTCTATCGACACAAACATTTACTCACACTAAAACAACAGGAACGTGAAAGATCTTTAAAATGAATAGCGAATTGTAACCAGATGATTCTATAAATGTATTTTTATTCACAAAAACGAGACCACAGAGCCATTTGTGTGCCTGATATCCCTCCTCTGTAGTTACTAAAAGCGCCCTTTATCGATTTTTCACGACGCAAATTAATCCCGACTTCCATGGGCCTCAAACTTCCATTTCATATAATAAAAATACGGGTCACTGACGTTTTGTGGATTTTTGCATTTTTGTCACTCCCCTCCCCGGTGAATAAAGAAATTTGTGGTGCACTCTGGGATATTCACAATGCCAACAAGTACACAGAGAAAACGTTTTGCACTTTTTGAGTGGATATTTCCTTGATTCTTTTGAGAAGATTGGATCTTAAGATTGGATTAAGATTAAAGTGTGGATCTCTTAATTGACCAGAGTAACGTTGCAAAGATATTTTCAGTGAGAAAAATACGTGATTTTTGTTGTCCACTAAAATGGAATCCAACCCGTACGCGTTGAAGTGATCACGTAGCTACTTGCATTGTCAATCGTTTCTTGTGGTGAGCTTACTTGCCTTTGAATGACTTTGAAGCCCATTAAAATTTGTTAACTAATTTTTGTTCAGTACTGTTAAGTCTGTCATTGGACGTCCCTCGATCTAATTTTCGTTGGTCGTTTTAGCCCTTCATACAGAACAAAAACAACTAAACGCTCCGTGAGCTTAAACTGGGTTGCCTATGGTACGTGTTTGTTCTCCTCAAAATCCAGTTTTGGTACCCATTCCCAAACACCATAACAAACAGACGCCCATGACCAGGAACGAGCAACTCCCATACTGTCACGGCATTCTTACAGACCGATCTATTTTTAGACTACCTTATCCGCCCAAAAAAAAAGGCAGTTCCGACTCGGTGACGCTATGACGTCAAGTTAGTTTCTTGTAATTGATCATCAGGCTCCCTAGGGAGTCTCATTCCCGGGAAATTCAATCTAAAAATAGATCGGTCTGTGAAAACGCCATGACAGAAATACTGGACTTTTGTTCGCTGCTAGTCATGGGCTCCTGAACAAATTATTATCAGTCAGGAAACGAAATACTATTTATTGCTGCGCAGTGAGTGACCCTAAAGCGAACGAACGACGCAGCTCTCCAATTGGGAGAAGAACACATTTTTCTTCGAAAAGCAAGGGATTGTAGTCAAAGGCGCAGGAAATTGTGGTTATGCGCGCACGGAGGAGTTAAGACGTGCGATATGTTACTCTGTTTTTCATTTCACTTCTCGTATCGTTTACATTGTCACGCAACAAGAAAATCGTTAACTGAAAAAGGCCAAAAATTTGGAATGTTGTAGGAAACAAATCTTTTAACCTCCTCTCCAATACTAAGGTCTGTGCGGTACATAGTTTCTGAGTTATTTGTCGAAGCGTTTAACGCAATTTTAGAGGGTTTTCTTGGTCCACCAATGTGGCGGCCAGTAATCAACGAAAACATCTGAAGTTCACTTTGCGATGAAAGCGCTTACTTCTCTCTTTTGAGATA
>OX421455.1:2379012-2381512 GCA_949126865.1 Montipora capitata
GAGCCACTTTAACTCCACAGATATTTTTTTTGCCAAGTGTGTTCTGTGTGGTTCGCCTCACATCCATGTTTGGTAAATCACGTGACGAAAACAGAAAATGCCTAAAAACTCAGCGAATTAACTATGGTTTTCACAACTTTTTAACGCAACATTATGTGAACATTCTAACACAAAGTCTATGGCATGGATTTTAAAAACACTTTTTCTCAAAAAAATATGACGTCATAAGGCCCTCCTTTAAATCACTATTCAAAATATCAGTTCCATTTTTTATCCAAATTGAAATTCCATGCTACAGTTTACGAAAAATGACGAGATGTTTCCCATCCGGC
This sequence comes from Montipora capitata, assembly GCA_949126865.1. Classification (NCBI taxonomy): domain Eukaryota; kingdom Metazoa; phylum Cnidaria; class Anthozoa; order Scleractinia; family Acroporidae; genus Montipora; species Montipora capitata. Next base: position 2,379,345 of record OX421455.1, read on the forward strand.
GAAAAACCGCTTCTTCCTTTCGTTTCCTGAGAGTTTTTACATGTTTTCACTGAAACGCACGGCAGAGGAGTGGGACTAGTTGTGCATGCGCCTTCTGATTGAAGTGATATCAGATTTCCATTGAAAATGTTACTTCAAAGAACCATCCATGCAGCCTTGACTAAAAATCTTCCTTAGCAACCTTTGTCTTTCTGTAGTTAAGAGCCACCCCCCCCCCCCCACCCCCTCGAGAGATTTTGATGATTGTTGATGATTTTGATTCGATGTTGACTCGGAGATACTCGACTGCTATTTTTCGAACCTGCGACCTTCCGGTTAAGTTCGGATGCTATAACACTATGCTACGGGAGACTTGCAAAGGAGCCCTCCGAATTTTTTCCGAGTAACCCCGAGTCAACATCGGAAAATAGATCTCTTCTTTTCATTCACCAGGACCAACATATATCACTTCTTTCATCATAATCGCGAGAGTTTAAATACCTACCTACCTATACCTTCCAAAAAAATAAAATTATTGTTATGTAGCATAGTCTTCTGCGCGTATCTTTGGTTGGTTTCATGGGGTAGTAGAAATGTGTCGTTTTTATCCTGTGGACAGAGTACAAGCAATGGCAGCGAAGCCGATGTAACGCAAAAGATGTTTTATTGGATCTTTAAACAAAATATATACCAGTTACGGAGCTGAAGAATGGAAGGTAAATTCGATAAACAACACCAGAGGTCAAAAATGAATATCTGGAATCTTAACAGCGACGAATAATGGACTTCGACAGCAATTGCCTTTGTTAAATTGATTTCTAATATTTTACTAACTGTGATGTTATGTACAACACTGAAAGCAAATGGCAAATTTTCTGGTAACTTTTTCTGAGAAGAAATCAAACACCTTTGAGTGGATTTGTGTTTACTAAAGTCAGATCTTTGGTGTAATCTGGCTATTTATAATTTTATCTATTTTATCTATTTGTACTCAACTCTGCACAGTCTTCAGGGAAAAAAAACAATTGGAAATTTGACTAATTCTTGTTAGTCAAGAATTATTTAAAAGAAAGCTTGTCGTCTACTTTCTGCTCCATTAGTCAAGAAAAAGGTTCTTCAGAAAAGGGTTTGATCCTGAACTACGGTGAGAAATTTATGTAGTTGTGCATGGGTTTTGACACTCAGTGTGTTGCTTGTTTGCCCGCACGGAATGAAATGGGGAGGTCTTTGTGGCCTCTGATGGCAAATATGTTGTTTGTTTCAATGAAATTTGTGACTGGAGAAGGCTTCTGTGAGATTTTTCTGCCTTTGTGCACATGGATTCATCGTGTTGTGTAAACATTAAATAATTTGCATGCGTGGGTTGAAATTTGGCATGGGAGTAGTTTTCATAACGATGAAAGGAATTCTTGCTGTTTAGTCATTCTGGTGTAAAATGAAGTTAATTTGGGAAGCCAACAATATTTCTTTAAGCTTATCTACTGCCCATTTAGGTGAATTTTTACGTTATCGATCAAATTTAATTTACGCTACAAATATTTACAAACACGAAACTATTTTAACAATAAATAGTGTTTCGTTTCCGGGCTGATAATTTATTAGGGTGTTCAGGAATGAGTACGAAAATTTGAGGTGGACAAACACATATCAAAGGCAACCCAGTCTACGCCCGCGAAGCGTCTAGTTGTAATTATGCTTGCGTCAGATTTGGGTCGCTGTCCGTAGGGAAATCCATATAGCTGAAAAAACCGTTCACAAAGTCGTTCATAATTCATCACCCAAGTCCACTAAGCACAGGGTGTATACCAAGTAACGTGGATTTGTTTTCATCTGTTTCTTGGTGTTTTAGAACCACTCAACTCTGAACGAACCACTAGCTAGGCTACTGTAGCTATGAACCATGAGCTAGGCTCTCTCGAGTTCGGGTATCCTCCCCGAAAAGAGACGGCTGGACGCGTCCGCAATAAATTTTGTCTGTGACGTAGATTAAAATTATAATTTATGCGAAGTTAATAGTTGCGGGGAAATGGGATGCGACATCCCCGGGATTAATTTTAACAAAACAGTAATTACATAACAATGCTTAAAACGTCTTTGCGATGCTTCCAGATGATGCGAGCTTGACCTTGTGGTTTATAAATGATCATTGTGAGTTTGAATGCAACCGGCGAATCATCAACAAAATCTTC
>OX421455.1:2386512-2394012 GCA_949126865.1 Montipora capitata
AAGAAATTGGGGGTAACAATGCATGTTTGAGAGATAACTAGGTTTCAATTTGAGAAAGAACGCCATACATTGCTTTGAATTTTGAAGCTTTTTACAAATATTATTCATCTTTTCAATTACCTTTGAAAACTGCGTGGTTACCCCCAGTTTTCGTTTTGGATTTCAATAACACTTGTTAAGATATACATTTCCTGCATAATCATAAACCGGGGCAAAAATAGCTTTGAATTAGTAGGCACCGTCCTTAAGAGACTTCTCAACTTCCCGGGTTGTCACTTGTACATAAATAAAGGAAAGGCTGGAAAGTAATTTCTTGCTTACTTTAATAATTTAATAGGGATACTCCCAAAACAGTGTACACTATACTAGGAGATAAAAATAAATAAATAAATTAATTAATTAATAAACAATAATTAAGGATAAAGGAAAAACTAACATGTCAAATCTAAAATAGACATCTAAAATACAAAATTAACTATTTACAAGATTCTATCTATACTAAAATTTAATATTATAATAACCTAATCATGGAACCTATTGTAGGCATTATACCATTAGTGAAGGGGAAAATATCAGTAGTTACAGGTAACTTATTCCAGGCTACTAAAGAACTTGGATAGAAAGAATATTTATAGACGTTACAACTGGACTGAATATGGCGGAAAGGAAATGCATTGGGGGTTCGAGAATCCATTGTTAGTGAATATACTTCAGGTGGAAGGGAGATACCGACTAAACCTTTTTGGATTTTATAAAACATTGATAATTGGTACGAAAGTCTGTGTTGTTCAAGAGTGTCCCAACCAAGCTGTTTTAACATGGGAGTACCACGACTAAAATTTGAGTAGTCTCTAAAACGAACCTTGCTGCTCTATGCTGAACTAGTTCGATTTGGTGAATATGCCGTTTAGTAAACGGGTTCCACACAGAGCAAGCATACTCTAGTTGAGGACGCACAAGGGTAGTGTATGCCTTGGATTTGACATTCGTGGAACAATCCGACAATACCTTTCTCAGAAGACCAAGCGTGCTATTAGCCTTACTACAAATATTATCACAGTGTTGATTCCAATTAAGATTATGAGTTATAGTTACTCCAAGATATTTGGTGGAGGCTGATTTAGCAATAACAATATCATTCATGAGATAATTATCGGAAAAGGCGACAACCTTATTAGTAATCCCTAAATGATAACATTTGGTGATATTAAGGGCCCACTGACGTATTTTTTGCGGTGCGTTGCTAAGGATGTAATGGTTAAGTAATTTGAGAGAATTTGGCATTATTTTGGTCAGTTTCCAACTATTGTAAGCCAATGACCCTAAATATGACGTCATCATACCACGCCCATGGTCACGTGACCAGTAAAAGAAAACTCTAAATTTGTCTCCGCGCTACGCAATTTTGGTATTTAATCGATGGTTTGATAATTTGTATTCGTTTTTGAATCCAGCCAAGCATGGTTTTCTTTTTACTTTGAAAAATGTTCTTTTTAAAGACATAAACGATACTGAAATACCCATAACTTTTTCAAAAAAGATGATTTTAAAAAATCAGTGCTTAGCTATATTTTGTATTTGGGGGTGAAACGTGCCATGTAAAAAAGAATTTAATTCAATTTAAAACCGCCGGAAATTTAGCTTTTTTCTCAAACCGGAAGTCAGTTCATTTACGCATGCGCAGTTGATCTGAGAACGAGCGCCAGGAAGGGCGAGGAAAAACCTTCGATGGAAACAACAGTGTGTGCGGTGACTTTTGCTTGTGAGTGGGTTTTCTTGTCAGCTCATGATATGATGACGTCAGTTACCGGAAGTGACATTTCACTTCCTTAGTAACGCGCGAAAAATCCGTCTGTGGGCCCTTAAAGTTAAGTTGCCAGGTTTCAGCCCACAAGCTGGCTAAGTCCTGCTGGAGCAGTGCATGATCACAAGTGTTCTTAATCTCTCTATTCACAATGCTGTCATCGGCAAAGAGACGCATTGCTGACTGGATGTGACCAATAATATCGTTTATATATTGTAAGAATAAAACAGGACCCAGTACTGAGCCTTAGGGTACACCAAAAGGTACAGGGAGAGGGCTGGAGTGAGTGTCATTTACAGACACCACTTGGGAGCGATTGCCTAAGAAGGCCTTGATCCATGCCGCAGTCTTTCCACATATTCCATAATAATCACGTTTTCATAGTAAACGCTGATCAGGTACAGAGTCAAAGGCTTTGCTAAAGTCAAGAAAGATTACGACGGTTTGTGAGCGCGACTCGAGTTAATGCATTTAGCCCAGTCATTGATTGCTGAAATAAGTTGAGTTTCACACGAGAAGTGTTGTCTAAATCCATGTTGCTGATCGATCAGGATATTGTTTGCGGCCAAGTGTTTTGCACTTTTGCGGCGAAAGTGTTGAGTGCTCCACTTTGTCTTTTATGTAGGATAATTAGTGTAGTTAGTCTCGCAAATGTTCCAAAGAACGTTTCGAGGTAAGTCGGCAGGAAGAATGTTTTTTAAGTAAAGTCTCCAGCTTATACTGTGTGAACACTAGTTCTCCCTTGTGTTTCCGCTACAGTTATTGTTATTTAAGTGATGCCTTGATCATAACAAGGACCGGAACCAGGTAATGTCTCGATGATCGGGAGGGGAGAGTGGGAATGATAGGGTTTTTTACAGCGATCTTTGCTGTCTGCGGACGCTGGAAACAAAGATACATGCCAAATTCGAAGCAAATGGCGTTAAACACGCGCTCATTGAGTCAACTCTTCTCTGTAAGCTTTTCTGATTATTCGGGATATGTTACGAACTTGGAAGATGCTATTAAACTTATAAAGGAGTATGAAGTCAATATAACGACTTCATCAACCGTTACATACCAGACTAGAGGTTTTGGAAATTCTCCAATGGGTAATATCTTTTTTGTTTATTATAAGTCTTAATTATTTTATCCAAAACTATTATAGTTATTGACCGTTTTTAGCAATTGCGGTGACTAGGAACAGGGGTGGGGCCATGGAATTTTAACAAATGAAATTCTTCTAAATTCTTATCCCCTTTCTACAATGGAAATAATAAATTAAATTACCCCCAAAATGGAGCTTTTTCAAGAACTTAAAAAATAACCACCCTTTCCTTCAAGCCATATCAACGCGAAGATGATTACTGCACCAAAAAGAGACGATTCATGGTCCACAACACAAAAAAATGCAACTGCCCAGCCCAAATTCATATGAGAGCGATAGTTGCCTCCCCAAGCTACAAGGTAAATCTTGTTGAAAGCACTGATAATCTCTTGTTCAAGACCACCGGCTTCACCTGCTAAGCTATATGCTTTTCCACAAGAATATAACCTGGAAAGTTTTCCTTTTAACAGTTTCTAAGCCATTTATGTTCAATGGACAGTGAAGGGGCTGGAGGAGAAGCCGAAAAGTAAAAGAAAACTTAACATAAGATAGTATGGAAAATGGAATGACAAAACACAGGAACATAAAAACAACACAGTGAAGTAAAATTGCAGGAACATGTTACTGGGAGAAAGGTGCACAGGTAAAAAAAGCAGTAGTGTAGCAGCTGATCCAAAGATTACTCGCCATTGGTTCGAAACCCTTGCAGGAAACCATGATATGTCATTCTTTCTATTGTTTTAGCTATTGTTTGGGGTCAGTGTTGCAAACCAATGGCGAGTTATCTTTGGATAAGGTGCTACATCACCCAAAAAAAGATCAAAGTTCAGCTTCTTGCCCTCAGCTCTCTCTCTCCCCTCACCCCTGCAAGTTGGCAAGACTTGAAGATCAAAAACAGTTAAGAATCTAAAACCAGGTGAATGAAACACTTCTTGAATTACATGTAGATCCCTGCAGAGACAAAGTCAAGGAAAGAGGATACTTCCAAAAAGCTCAGAAACGACATCGCACAAAACAATGCTGAAGGAGAAAGACAAATATACATTTCCTTGCCAAAGCCTTCTGATTCCAAGGAGCATCCTCTTGGCCAGGTTTGTAACCAGGCCAGATGAACATTATTAGTGTTAAAATCCAACCTGTTAAAACAAACTGTGTCAGGATTTCTTGCTGCCGAATAATCCTACTGGTATGTTATAAGAGGCTAGTATGACATGATACGATACAAGAACAAGAGGCTACAAGTAGCCTATACTCGGGCCTGCAAAAGTACAGTGAGTGGTGTATGGTTAATTTAGCGTTAAAGAAAAAAACAGAGAGAAGTTTGTCCTTCTCACATCGGCCTTACATTGCGATTCTCAAGATGTTCGACTGTGTATGTAGTGAATATCCGGACCCAGATTATCTTCATTACAGGTGGTGACAATGACCACTGGACCATGGAAACGAGGTAAAAATAGTGTATTTATGCCAAAGTGGCTAAGCCTGACATTGTTTTTTACTGATCGATGGGTATTCTTGCTCAGTGTTTGAGAAAGGAAACGCTAATTGAACGGCTTAAGATGAAACGAAATGACTCGTCGAAACATCTTTTGCAGAAAAAAATGAAAGAGAAACGAAGGTTAGATGTGAAAACATCTTTCCAAGATGACCAAACTTTCGTGCAGTGGTGCACGTAAAGGTCACTTTGTCACGTGCGCGACACGTGAAGATGTGCACTATATCTCGACACTTGAAAATACTTCCAGAAGTGCAAAAGTTCCTGGGGGCCATGCCAAATGAATCCATAGCACGAGAATCAAATATTTAAAATATACCATTTGTTGTAATTTAAATACTCGCAGTAATATGCACCCAATTGTCAAAATAAATATGTTATTTGCCAGCTGGGAGGTCCGTATAGGGAAAAACTGTGACCGAGGCCTTGAAATTGCTGCTTTTTCAAGAACGATGTCACAGTTTTTTGCTATAAAGACCGACCCTTTGCTGGTAAATAACCATTTTTTTTCCTCTCCCCCATCCTCTCTGAAATCACTTGTTTTAATTGTTGACTCGCACCACGCTTGATAGTGAATGCAGTATTAAAGCGACTTACAAACTGAACGTTTCAAGAGAAATTCCATTTCCAAACCTCTTGTCTAATGAAAAATAACCTCTGTATGTAAACGGAGTCGGTGTAAAAAAAATGGAAATTTAAGGTCATCAAACAAGCTCACGCAATTAAGGCTAGGCTTCCGCCTGCCGTGAGCAGGCCGGATGAGAAAATTCCACCCGCTCCCGGAACCAATCAGATTGCAGGATTTGTTAAATTCCGCCCACTCACGCATTGAGAAAAAAATAAAAGAATTATAATTCTCTGTGACCAAATTTTGGAAAGTGCCTATCAAAGACATACAGTAAGCAAAATCTATTGTGCAACTTCCAAGTACATTACCAGTATGACTTGGGCTGTATTGAATCTGAAAAGTTGTGTTGAACGCTATGACTTCTGCAGGTAATTCTGTTAACATGAAATATGTTTGTCTCGACAAGTTTGATAAGGCAGTGTATAGATCATTTCCTACATTTACAACTGATAATTACGGGGAAGTAATTAATTTCCTATCATAATTATCATTATATAATGGCACATAGAGACATAGCTGCACATTCACTACCAGCATTTGAGCCATACACTAAAACATCACCTTGACAGTTGTTTTACTAGGATCAATAGGATGTGAACCAGGATTTTTCTAGGTTATGTCCCTGCAAAGGTTGAACTTACCGGTACCAGCAATATGCCATGCGGTGGACTAGACTTTTAACCAGAAACTATTTCAAAAAACAAAAAGTAGTGTTTCGTTTCCGGAATGGAATACTATATAGTGTGGGTCACTTGGCCTGTCATTCTTATTTCGCTTCGTGTATTGAAACTCTCGAGAAACAAAGATAGAAATGTGAACTCAAACTCTCTGAACGGTGTTCCTTGGTATCAACATGCATAATTAGCTTTTAAACGCACAACGCAAGGCGCAATAGAACGATACAACAGACGTATTGGCGTTTTTTGAGGGGAACACTGCCTTGCGGCTGGTTAGCCTATGCGACTTCCAGATTGCGTGACGTAGAACAACCTCACTTATCTCCCCAGCACTACGAGCTGAATGGTAAACAGCACGTGCTGGATCGGACAAGAGTATTGGTTAGCGAGCGATGTACCAAGGCAAACGAGCCAACAAGCTTGGTGGAAGTCACCGTACAGGAGAGGACCCAATTTTAAAGGGGCTAGGTCACGCTGTTTTAGGTAATTTTGTTTAAAATTGTTAGTTATGAGCTCTAAACGTCAAATTGGCACAGCAAGAGTCTTTCATTTGCAAAATCACGGCCACATAACAATTGAGAATGATTTTCCAGCTGTTTAAATGACATTTTGATATAAACTGATATAAATTTGAAAAAAGGTGGGCCGACGTTTTTCAAATTTACCCAAATGCAATCCACTTCAATCCTCCCCAGTTTTGTCCATCCTTGTCCCTTCTTAGCTTTCCTGTGTTTTGTTGGAGTTCTTCTATAGTTTTGAGCCGTTATTTTGTTATTTCAGTTAATTCTATGACCATTTGATCAATGCTGAAATTGCCTAAAATTGCGTGACCTAGCCCCTTTAATGAAGGCAAAGCGATATATCCAACCCATCCCCAAAGGGAGGGCGGGGAAAAACTTTAACAAATTGCAAACAGCTAGTTGGTTTACTATAGAAGACAAACTGCCAGGTGAACCTTGGACGGCTGACTGAGGCTTTTATAGCTAGACTCTGTCTATTAAAGTAGCCAGTTGCACAAGTTCTGCTATGTAGCAGGTAGGCATTACACGTGCTCTTTAGCAATAATGAATGAGGCTTTAACAGATTTGGCCAATGCAGGTGTACGTTATAATCTGAGATCTGGGAACAAAGTCTTTATGTCCTCGTTTTATTTACAACAAAACTGTTGATTTTATGACCTTGAACAGCCGACTACAAAGAACGCGAGTACGGTCACGTGTCATTAATCGTATTTTACTGATAGGGCAGTAAAATCTCATTTAAAGAGAAAAACATATACTCGTTTATGTGCACAATACATCGAAGAATAAAGTCAACAAATACCTATTTTACCTTCAAATACTTACCCCTGCATAACATTTCAAATTCCGTTTTCCATGAATCGTCTCATGATTACGTGCTAGATACGAACCATGGCAATTACTAGCTTTACAATCACTGGTTCCTCGTTAATCCAATTTATTACTAAGACTTGTTTGCATTACTAATTAACACGAAAAGGGATAACTTGGGAATTTTTAACAATATATCGCTTTCATCTAACCCAAAATCATTCACATATTCAAAACGTCCTATGCATAATCCATTTCTTTCGCCTTTGTGTTGTCAGCATTATGATTTGGAATATTTTAGGTTTACGTGTTCACAAGTTTGTTTTTGTATCTCGTAGATGTTTACATTTCCAATTACACACTCTGTTTCGATTGGCCACTCTAACTCGCTGTGTAAATAGTTCACCCTAAATTCAAAATAGATGCGTTTCGTTTCTGAGAAAACAAAACATTCTTCTACAAATCATACCGGGTATTC
>OX421455.1:2404012-2411512 GCA_949126865.1 Montipora capitata
TGAAATATGATTAGATGATCCCTGTGCCTGATCTCGACCACTCATTTTGTTGTTGAAATATTTCCTAAAGACAAACAAAGACTCGTTACCAAGCCACAAAAAACGGAAACTCAACGGTCGCCGCGTGGTGTTGAGTGTGAAAGAGGCTTTTTTCATCGTTTTATCGATTCGTTTGGGACACTAACAGCCGCCTGACGTCGCTGGCAGGGCTTCAATTGCGCGGCTAGCGGATTGAAATGAAAGAAAAACCTTTGCCCTTGAAATCTACGGTGGAATTTTAACCGTGGGAACATTCTAACCAGGAATATTTGACTGAAATTGGTGGGCTCGCGAGAATTGAGTGTTCAGCCTTGGTATTTTACTATAACCGTTGACAATCTAGGAACCGATAACGACTTAAGGCTGATTTTCACTAGCGACGGAGTCCGAGTCATAATCAGAATCGCGGAGCGATACGATCTAGTGAAAATCAAACTGTCGGAGTTGGAAGCAGAATACTGATTCCGCTTATGATTCCGTCGCTTATAACAAAGGAGACTAATGTTGCGCAAATGAATTACATTATATTATTCTATTTTGCATGACTTACCAGGCGTTACAGTGGAACCCACCTTGGATGGATTGAACATTCTCCAGTGATATTCCGAAACTATTCGGTTTTTATAGAGACCTGTGTGTTGTTTTGTCACGTCAAGAGCCTTTGTTATGTACTCTGCAAAAGGTAACTCAGATTTGTATACTTCCCACACGCTCTCTTTGTACGCACCAGTAATTGCTTTGAATGCCATGGTCCACCCTGTCAAACAAATTTTAAGAGAGAACTTTATGAGAGGTTTTTTTTTATCATATCAGTTATAAACGCCACTTACGCTTAAATTCAAGCTTGAACGGCCGATAAACCGTCTGGGGTACAGAAGTAGCGCTGGCAGACCCAATTGAGGGTTTAATAGGACAATAAACCCGAAAGGAAAACCAGGAATATTTCAGGTTTTACTTCGTCAGTTGCTTCAGCAGTAACGTTCATAACTGCGATGAAATTTGCATGTCACTGTTGATTATATACTATAATTATTTCTTTCATTTCATTGACATATATATTTACTGTAATATTTATTAGATTTCATAAGTTTATGTAACTTTTAGGATGCGTTTTATCAGATAAACAGCCTTTTAGTGGATACTCAGTCTAAAAGAACATAACCTATCTATTTATTTATTTATTTATTTATTTATCGTAATCGTTATTGCAATCATGGTGTTTTTATAGGTATGCAAATGAAACTTGCTGGGTTGTTGTTCGTGGCGGAATTCATGTACTTATTAAACCCTTTCCGATCATAAAGAACCTTAAAAGAACTACGGCAGCGACTTCAACGACTGGAATCGTGATGGAAAAATGAAGGCTTAGGTTTTTCAAATTTTTTTCAATAAGCGAGTGTAATGATTCGATGGGGGAGAAAATCAGCAACATAGACTCGCTAAACACATTTATATTACAAAATGGCGGACCCTACAGAATGCTACTACCCAGTCCCCGCTCACGTGGTATAAACGCAATTTGCGCTGTACATCACTTCCGCTACACTACATTCCCCCTCCACTTAGTATAACACTTGTTAAATTCAACACTCAATGTCCGGAAAGAAAACGTTCAGTGTACATGGAATGGTAACTAAATCTCAAATACGGTTAGGCATATATCAGCAGAATATCCTCAGGAGCATGTATAGGGACACACATAGTTCTTCGTCCAGGTGCAGGGCTGTCACTAATTTTTCGAGTAGGTGGGGAAATGAAAAAAGCAGCCGGGGGACAAACATTTACTGGTGTGACTGTCAATGAGAAAGGGTGGGGGAGGGGCATAAGGGTTTTGGGAATCAACACAAAATTTTCCAAACACGTTTTTATTTTAATGCAACTTTTACATGGAGTAAATTAAATGCCACTACTGTTCCCTTTCTCTATGGCATTGGGAAGACTCTGACATGTTCCCAAGAGTAATTTTCCATTCTTATATACTTTTATCATGACAAAACAGGGCTGCAACGAGTTTAATCTTAACTCCTTAAAACTGATAACTCTGAGCTACTGTACTTCACTTCGACAAGATAATACTACCATAGCCCAGCATTTTCAACATTTTTTTAAAATATCACACTCGGTGATAATCAGTATGTTTCAATGCAGGTCAAATAAAATATGTAAGAGATATGCATGTTGTTTATTTTGGCATTTGGAAAAATTATACCCACCCTCACATAAAACAGCCCACGTGAGTCGTGACTATTGGCGTGACAAAAAAGAGACCTTGAGTAAGACTGGGAACGAGTGAAAGTAGCTCGTGACGCTCGTGACCAAGAGGCAAGAGCAAAAAAAAACATGGTGGCAAGAACGCGTCAAGAACGTAACACAATTTCTCATGAACCAACCGCATTGCCTTGAGAAAATAACGCAACGTAACTCTCTGCTCTGATGTAGAGTATATGGACGAACCAGATTTCTGTCCGACAAAGCAATAACTGGAACGTATACAAGCCCTGTACGACTGATACGTAGTTTTTGCATGACGAGTAAACGAGTTAGTTGAAGGCCCAATCACATAGATGCCAAGTTGTAGGGAGAGGCTTGCTGGAGATTTAATGGCGCGAACTTTTCTAGGGGGTCCGGGGGCATCCCCCCACCAGGAAAAATTTTAAATCTGAGTTCTCCTAGATCACTTTTCCTGCATTCTGTGGTAATTTAATGACACATATTTATACCAAGTCACTTCGGGTAAAAAAACACGAGCAGTGAGAAGAAGAGGGCTCTTGGGTCTAGAATTTCTTGATTTCTCGTCAATTTGCTGCTGATTTCTAGTCGATTTCACGATTTCTCAGATCATGAACAGTTTTATGTTTGTGGAACAAGAATTTTATATGATATATGTATGACAAAATTTGTTAACCCAAGCTCAGCTGGAGATTTTGCTTGCTCGGCTGGAGAGCTGGAGATTGAGTCTGAAAGCTGGAGACTTGGCATCTATGCAATCAACGTTGTAAGTTTTTAGCTAAGAAATCGCCGACTTTTTTGTGCATTTCTCTTTAAGTGATGAATTCAACTTTTCGTGTCCTAGCAGGAGAAACCGACACTATTTCACTATAGTTACTCAAGTTCGTTTTCTTCAAAGGCAATTTGTCAGGATTCATGTATTTGATTAAATGCCTCGGCGTTTATCAATCCTCTCACAAGCAAATCGTACAGTGTGAGATGCAAACAAATATTTATCTAACATTTATCTTTTGGACTATTCACCGCCATTATTTTATTTTGACACAAAATTTTTGGCGACAAGTGCAATGATTGCTTTTCAAATTCTTGCAAAGAACTTGATAATGCTTGGGGACGCTCCATCGAGGCGCAAAAACCAACGTTTATTTGAGGTTAACGTTAATCAGTTCAGCCGAGCAAAAATAGAAGTCAAGGCAACGACGATGTCCACGAGACCGAGAACGACAGGACAAAATAGTTGTAATGAGTAACAACAATGGCTTTATGGGCAATGCACGTGGGTTTAGACTTAACGGTACATTTTGTTGTCGTTCTTCTCCTGAGAACGTGAAATGGCCAAATTTGATCATCAACAACATCCATGCCACTTCTATTTCTTGGGAGTTTACAAACTTTCAACGGCGAACGACTTGGAATAATCGGGAAAAGACTGGAATAACGCAAAGTTACATTTCGTAGCCATCGTTGTCCATGCTTAAACTCAGGGTGCGTTCGATTGATCATATTCCGGAATAAGAATACTTGGAGTGATGAGATAAAACGGCATGTCTAGCGTTTTGAAACAACGAGGATAATAAAGATATGTTTAAAATAGCATTTTAGCAGGTGTTTGACAATTTTAATGTGAATCTCCGTAAAAACGAAGGATTTCTATCTTCTATTCCACGTATTCCTATTCCGGAATACGGTCAATCGCACGCACCTGTATATGGTAATTTTAAGTTACCTCCTGATTTCATGTCACAATAGACCGGAAAGGAAGTGGATAAGGGACCCCCTGTGAAAAAAAAATTGAAATGAAGAACAATATGACAATGGGGAAAGATGAACGTGCTCTTATGTATTTCAGGTAGATTTAAGATGATATCATTTTCCGCACCGGCGTACGAGCCGGTAAAGACGCTGTTACACTGTGAAATGTTTCGTGCAACTTGTCTCGCAATGTTTTAGCGACAAGTTGCACGAAACATTTCACAGTGTAAAATACCCTGGAACGGCCAAAATCTTTGCGAGACAAGTTGCAAGAGCCGTTGCCGAAAGTAGAATTAAGTTCTACTTTTCGTGCAACTTGTCTCGTAACGATTTTGGCCGTTGCAGGGTATGTTACACTGTGAAATGTTTCGTTCAACTCGTCCCGCCACAATGTCGCCAAAACATTGCGAGACAAGTTTCACCAAACATTTCAAAGTGTAAAGGCGCTGTTACACTAGGCAATTTCTCTTGCAACTTGTCTCGCAATTTTGTTGTTGCGCGTTGCGATACAGGTTGCTTGAATCGTGTTACACTGGACAACGTTTCTTGAAACTTGTCTCGCTCGCGACGGTCACAAACAGCGCGGAGGACTGGCTCTATAAACAACATTAATTGGCGCAAAAGTAAAAAACGATGAATTGTGGTAGTAGAAAAAGAAAATATTTTGCTTTACTGGTAATAGCCGATTTGTCAACTGAAGACGAAAATGGGGACTGTTTCCATCAAGGCGAAATCGCGTTAACTGGGTCAGGCCCTGGATGGCAAGAAGGGAAGAAAGAGGGGTATTTCACCCGCAACTTGCGAGGGAGCTTGCTGTAGAGGATGCTGGCGGATACAGAGATTTCTTTAGAGTTAACAGCCAACAGTTCGAGTTTTTATTCAATGCAGTTTCACACCGAATATCTAAGCAAGATACAAAATTACGATCAATCATCAAACCTGCTGAAAGGCTTGCTGTCACGCTAAGATATTTGGTGACAGGTGAAACCTTCAAGTCATTGGAGTACTCGTTTAGGATCAGTAGAACTATGCAAGGACGTGTAGTAACAGTCAACGGAAAACCCACCAAATCGCTCAAATTCACCATTTTCAGCCGCAGAAATGACAATACACAACAACTGAGGTTATTTTGAGCTTTAACATAGTCATTTCTCGATGTAAGTTTACTATATTAGGACTCTTCAATATTTCCCATACATTTCTTTATATTTCGAACATACAAACAGGCACACAGTTTGTGTGGGCTCCCTATGGTGAAACTAGAAAGATGGAGCTCCAAATATTTCTGAGTCTAGGGTATTCCGCGCTTTTTTCTTCCATGTTTTAAGGAGCATTCGAAATCTTGATCTAAAGCGACTCCTGGACGGTAATTTACCGTTTCCAAACTTGTTACCTTTTAACTTTTTGTCTCCATTGCAAAACGAGCAGAGACGTTATTCGGACAGTCAAGCAAAACCCGAACGCTCTCACGAAAAACCTGAAAACTTCGAGAGCACGTGAACAAATGCCGCCAAAAACGTTGTCAATTTCACGACATAACCGCCAACGTTTCATTGGTCAAAAGTGACACAACCGAGTAACCGGACAAACCGTTAACGTTTGAAAAGTAAAACTTCGCGCAAAATCCTTCATGCTTCAAGGATGGACGCAAATGGTAGTAAAAATGTAGTAGAAGGCAGGACATTGGTGTGAGTCGTTTCTGCAAAAAGTTGTCGATGGCGTTAATTGCGCGATGAAATGCACGCTGAAACATTACAAATACACTTACCGAAAGCGTCAGAAGTTTCATCTCCACTCGCTCTTACAGCTAATGAACATTTCTCCAGTTTCTTTTATGGTTTGTAAGGCTAAAGTTGTTTCTCGAACATTTTCAACCCGCCATTTTGAGTCAATCATTTATTTCCAACTGTTTACCGTTTTCTGTTTCCGTTTAGATTCAAGCATGCGTAATAAGACCGGAATCCCACGTTTTCTGGGAAAATGGAGAGTCTCTCCGGGCGCTCACGGTGCCACCTATTGTTATTGCGCATATGTTCTGCTCATCACTCAATAATTTTGTCTCGGGCAGTCATGCATGGGCTGACTTTACATTTTTCAAGTTGAATTATTTTTCCGATTTTTTCATCGAATTGCCTTCGAAGATTTATTCGGTTGCAGCATAGTTAATCTAGGGACTGGTTATGAAACCCTGGGAATTTCAAAAGCAGGAACAATACAGTAGCAATTAGATGTTGAACCGACCGTGACCCTGCACAATCTTTTGTTTTTGGTTCGCAAGTTAATTTCGAATAAATTAGTCGAAGCTTTTGATTGGTTATCCTGCCGAAAAAAGCGTGTTTTTGTCGGGTTTTGTGCAGGGTCAAGGCCAAAAAAGCGAACAAAAACATGAAACAAAGAAACTTGTCTCGTTTCATAACCAGCCTACATCTATAAACTATGGTTGCAGCATAGTTAATATAGGGGAATGGTTATGAAACCCGACAAATTTCTTTGTTGTATGTTTTTGTTCTGTTTTTTGGCCTTGACTGTGCACAAAACACAATAGTTGTTTACTCCGTACTGAGGAACTAACCAATAGAAACGTGTTGGTTACGCAATTCATGCATAGTGTATGAGCGCAAAAACATAAGATCGTGCAGGGTCAAGGACTTTCCAACCTAAATCTTGGCATCTTTGTTTGCTCCTTCAACCCATCCTCTACCTCTGAAATGACTATTATCGACAATTCGTAAGTTTCTCTAAATTGACTATTATCGTCAATTTAGGACGCTTAGAGCTTGATAAGGATTATGGGAAATGAATATCTATTTTTAAAATCCGAACCCCAATGCCTAAACTCGCTGGACTCGAACCTGGGAATTAATAACCCTTTCACTTAACCACTAGACTACTGTATCGCTAACTGACAAAACACTTTTTAAAAGGATATTAATATATTTTTTCTTCCGAATGCTGCTGTAAACGTGTATTATCACCGGCTAAGAAACAAGTTTAAAAAGGAGAAAATGTCGGTTACCAATATATAGTACAATATATGGTACTTACAACAATAAAATTAGAGAGATATTTGAGTTACTGTATATTGTGTTTTGTGGTAACACATACCATAGTAGTTGTTGTGGTTGTTGTTGTTGTTGTTGAAAATGAATTGGATAGAGTCATTGTGGGTCCAGATAGAGCCATTGTGGGTATATAATTGGGTAGTGAAACTGGATCAGTTGTGCAGAATAAAATCATATAAAGCAGAATGCCTCTCATCTTGCTGGATGTATGATTACATTCCTCTCTCAATATCTTTACACACAGTGCAAAATTTAGGCTGGATTTTTGTTGTTGCGATGCATGCAAAAGTGAAATGAGTATTTTCCAAACACATGCAGGTGAATGTTTTGTATGTTTCATGATCATGATTCTCATGTCCCCCCACCCTCATCCCAGCAAGGCTCTACAAGGTGATCGACGAAGTTGGAAAAAATTACA
>OX421455.1:2426512-2439012 GCA_949126865.1 Montipora capitata
AATTGGCCCGACTACCGTTCTGCGCGTAATGGGGTGGTCCATTTTATTCGTTATGCTAAGCGCTCTTTATACCGAAACTTAATTTATAATAATCTTGAAAATCCTAAAAAGCTCTGGCGCATTACTCGTTGTCTCGCACTCTCTAAATGTTCCAAATTACCAAATCATTTAATCATTG
Source organism: Montipora capitata (assembly GCA_949126865.1). Classification (NCBI taxonomy): domain Eukaryota; kingdom Metazoa; phylum Cnidaria; class Anthozoa; order Scleractinia; family Acroporidae; genus Montipora; species Montipora capitata. Next base: position 2,426,691 of record OX421455.1, read on the forward strand.
ACGGTAAGAACTATCTGTATCATGATGGCTATTATGATACTGCCAACCCTTTTAATGAGCATTTCGCCAATATTTCTTCATCTGTTCAGTTTAAACCACGTTTCTTCCCGCCCAACTGGGATCGTATTGGAGATAATGTTAATACCAAGTTGCCATCTTGAGTATCTATCTCTCAAACTTTTCTTAGAACTAGCCTCCAGCAGATACCTACTTTCAAGGCTACTGGGCTGGGTGACCTTAGTAGCTACTTTCTTAAAATAGCTGCTTCGTCTATCTCTCCATCCTTGACTGCAATTTTTAATCTCATCATTTCTTCTGGTATTTTTCCCGACCTTTGGAAAACTGCTCAAGTTTGGCGACCGCATAAGGATGGTTCGTTGTTTGACAAATCCAACTACCGCCCAATATCGGTTCTGGCTGTTGCCTCAACATTTCTTGAGCGTCACGTTCACTAAACTTTTTACTACTTTCGTTCCCAATACGAGCTGACTCTAGATTCGCAATTTGGTTTTCGTAGTTATCGCGTAGTTATCGCCCCTGTGACCTTGCTATCGCCGATCTTTCTGATAGCATCATACATGGATAATAAACTCCTTAATGGACTTCTACTAGTTCACTTGAAGAAAGTGTTTGACCCTGTTGTGAACCATGATACGTTACCACTTAATATACTTTGTATCTACGGCTGTTCCCATTCTACTATGGCATGGTTTCGCTCCTATCTATCTGATAGACAGTGGCATGTCTTGGGAGCATCATATCGATGCAATCTGCTGCATCATTAGCAGTAGGCTGCCTCTTCTCCATCACATTAAACCTTATCTCAAGTCTAATTCTGCTTTAAGATTCTATAATTCTTGTGTTAAAAATCACTTTATTTATTGTTCTGCTGCCTGGGGTAACTGCTCCCGCCACCTTCTTTAACGACTCCTTCGTCTTCAGAAGCTTGCGGAGCGTATGCTTCTTGATGCCGACTTCTCTCAGGCTTCTATTTCTTTCTTTTTTTCTTTGCGTCGGGTGGACCTCTGGGCCGTTTTTCAAGAGCCTCTCTTCATGACTTAAAGGTGCAATGCCCACATAACAACTCTGTTGAGCACTTAGAGGATCTACTCTGCTCGCTTTGCCGCTATTCTATTCATTGCAACTGTTTTTCGTAGTGCCCGCCACATCCCCTATTAAATCTTTTAAAACTATTTTACTCTCTTCCATCGATTCATTTATCTCTTACTTTATTGCGTGTTTATAGCTAATTCTGCTTTTTTATATTGTTTCTTTGTATAAATAAATAAATAAATAAATAAATAAATAAATAAATAAATATATATATATATTGCCGCTAGCAATTGCGCATGCTCACTAGCTGGCTAGTTTGAGCACTCTGGCATGGCTTGGATGTACCACATGCGTGGGACATCTGGGGTGGCTTTATAGCTTAACCTCCATCCTAGACATCAGCACTGCACTGATGAGGCCCAGAAGGCAGAAACAGTACTGTCTGCAGTTAGATATAGCTCTTTGGCATTACAAAGCTTTTGCTTTCATGTTCAAATTGAGCACTCTACTAGGATGAGCCATTGCCGCTAGCAATTGCGCATGCTCACTAGCTGGCTAGTTTGAGCACTCTGGCATGGCTTGGATGTACCACATGCGTGGGACATCTGGGGTGGGTTTATAGCTTAACCTCCATCCTAGACATCAACACTGCACTGATGAGGCCCAGAAGGCCGAAACAGTACTGTCTGCAGTTAGTTATATATATATATATATATATATATATCGTTTTTATATGCTTATTTGTCTTCTAAGTCCTTTTAATTTAATTTTTGAGGGCCGTAAGTTAGAAAATTGTAACAGGTTATTGCGTCTCCCTCTTCAATCGCGTAAAACCAAAACCAAAGTAATTACTTTGGCCAATCAAAAAGGACAGAGACAATCCAGTAAACCAATCAAAACTCGAATTAATTGCACGTAGCCGGCACAAAGCGCGGGAAAATGCGCACGCGCAAGCCACGATTGATTTTGGTTTCACTTCTGATTGGTTGAAAAAGTGGCGTGAGAACTTTGAACCAATCACGGAGTGAAGTAATGAAAAACCAATGGAATTCGCTAATTACTTTCGACGCTCAATTGAAAACCGCTCTAAAGTTATTGTTATCATTATTGTTACAACAACAACGAAAACGCGCGGAGCAAACGCAGAGGTTGGGTTCAAATGCCTATACCTGTTCTCAACTTGCCGCATCAGTTTATTACCAAGTTTATCAAGCAATATTATAACTATTTGAAGTCGATTACGCGTGAATTTCAATTCAAGGTTCCTTCTTTACTCTTTAAAGTCCGAGTACAGATGATTTTACAGACTTTACACGATGGATACGATCGTTAACACTGATGGTTTGCATAAACTCACGTTTTTAAACGAAAATGTTAGCAAGCCGCGAAGTATCGAATCCTGGTAAAAAATATGAGATCGTTCATTGTGAAGACATCGATGACAAAAATCATCTTTACCTACGGTAAATTTGTTATTTTGACTGGATTGTTGGCTAATTGTCTAGAAAATGGGGGCTATTTGTCCGTGGGGCGAATTGTTCGGATACCGGTGTAGTGAACACACTGGTTCGGATGTTTGGCATGCTGGCCGAGTCAACACACTGGTTTGATTATTAAAGCATTTAGAACTCGGCCAGGTGCGAATGCTGAAGCTGAGCTATCCGTACACGAGTGTAGTGTAGTGGTGAACACGTAACAAGGGTCATGTTAAAACGCAGATCCTGCAGATCGATTGCAGATTGTGCAGATTATGTAGATTGTGCAGATTGAGTACTTTTTCATTTGGTAATCAGAAAGAGGTGCTGTACATCGACATTTGATGTCCCTATATTTGTAAAAATCAACCCAAATAATGCATTTTGCATCACGCACAGGAAACGCTTGATGTTTCCTTTTATAATTACCTGAAGTAAAGAATTCTAGCTACCTTTGGATTGAAGTACAAAGCAAGCACGTTAGAGCCTGTTTATATGAGGCGAGCCAGTAGGTCAGGTTAGGCGGGCAGGCCCGGTAAACTGTCTGAAGTGTTTATATGGACGATCCAGCCCGGTTTCAGGAATTTGTTCACGTGCCTTAATCGTAACCTTCAAAATCACGCAAGGGATATGAAGGTTCATTTTAGCTCTAGCAAGTACGGAATGGCATTTCAAAACAAAAGATGCAAATTGGTCATGCAAATCTGGCTGCGTTTTCAAGGAAACTCTTGCGTCATGACAATTTTTTATTCTGGCAAACCGGGCTGGACCGTTTATACGAAATTTTTCAGTCCGGCTTGCCGAGATCTCGGCAACTCAGACTGGGATCTCGGCAAGCAGACCAGCCCGCCTTCTCAAAAAACAAACCGAGATTTTACCAAAGATACTAGACGCTGTATGAAGGTAAACTGGGTTGCCTGTGGTACGTGTACACAAAAACGGAAGTCGGGTAGTATTGAACTGCAGCGTTCCAGTTAATTTTTTCAAGTGGGGGGTCATGTACACGTTCACACGTTGAATTATTTTGTAATGTCCTGTCCCGTTTTGAGGTCTTTACTTTTTACAGCTTTAGTAATAAATTCAGTTCAAAGATAACAAAACTAGTCTGCAAGCAAGCTGTTCTGTTGGAAAATGGCGCGCGGTCGAAATATAGGGGCTTGGTTACTAGTTTCTTTCGAAACTGAAGAAATCCGTTAGCCCCAAATGTACAATTCTCAGCGTCATGCAGGATTTTAGTCATATCCTGCACGTACTGTTGTGTAGGTGTTTTTCTCTGTTTACACCCTTTGCTGGAACTGGATTTGAGTTTTGTAAATAAGGTATAAAATAAGTTCCTTTTAACCAGAGCAAACCTGTAGCAAACGTGGTAAATGCCACATTTGCTACTATATTTGCACACCAGTGTAAATATAGTAGCAAATGCGGCATTTACAGTGTTTGCTACTGGTTTGCTCTGGAGTAAATATATGTTTTCTTTCAACATTTATTGAACATACACACCTGCAGATAACATTCACAAAAGACAATCTGCAACACTAACAAACACTACAACTTGAAGCTGACAAAAAGGAGGAAACCTAATACAATAAAAACTTTAGTACTGTAACTAAATTAATTGAAAGCGCAGTCAGTTAAGTAAACAGAATTTTATACCGAATTTAAAAGAGACGAAAAAAAAGACCATTTTGTTCTGAACTCTTTTTTGCAACTAGTCGTACAAGAAATATATTTTTCTAGCCTAATTTTATCACGAGCTAGGGAGACAAATTCATTAAAGATGTAACATTTACCGTTAAGAGCTTTTACATAAAGAAAATACTTTCCTATATGTGTAAATCCGTTTTTTCGTCCAGTAATTAAACTCCCTGATGAACTCTGCGTAATCAGACGAAACCGGTCGAAGAAATAAAAGCAAGTTGACAAGATCTGTTGCTGTGTGCTGCTCACAAGTTTTTCTTTTTTTAATTGTAAATAACTTGTGTAACCCGGTAACTTGTGTTATCCCGTCACTTCTGTTACCCCGTAACTTCTGTTACGGGGTCACACAAGTTACGGGATAATAGAAGTTGCGGGGTTACAGCAGTTACGGGGTTACAGAAGTTACGGAATAACTAAGAGGGTCCTGAAGGGGTAAAATGGGAACTGGGATTGGCCTGTTTTTGCTTTGGGAAAATGAGATTGAGTCACTGGGACTGAGTCATTGGGACTGGGATTTGCTCACTGGGAATTGGGAAAAAATAAATGAAATGGGAATGGGATAATTGTCTTTGAGCGTGTTCAGTCTATGATTAACAAATTCCCTTAGTTTGGAAAACACCAGAAAACGTTATTTAATATTTTTAAATATTAAATAACGTTTTCTGGTACGTCATCAGGAAAGCAACTGCCACAGGAAAAGATCGTAAATAAATCCACTGACTCTGGGAGTGACCAACAAGAAAATTTGCCAAAAACCGGCGCTTCTAAGGTTGAGAGAATTTTAAAATTAGACGAGAGGTACTTACCTTGAAGTGTAATTGTAATTCTCTGAAGATACACGGAGCATTATGGGATAACTGTGCATTCCTCTTCAGTACTTGAGGTCAGCGGTCACACTTCAAAGCAACCATTGTCATGCAAATGCACCATATATAAGCAGCCTAACGCGTGACACAAATCCATTCTCCTGGAGTGCAGACTGGCTGAGGTCCCCAACACAAAGGGTGGGATAGGCATAAGCCAACAAAGAAGGGTGGGAAGCATTATCCCATAATGCTCCGTGTATCTTCAGAGAATTACAATTACACTTCAGGGTAAGTACCTCTCGTCTAATTTTAAAATTCTCTTTCGATACACTCCGCATTATTAGATAACTGTGCGATTTTAAAGAACCGAACCCAGGGGAAAAAACAAAAATATGTGATATGATAGAAATGAGTGCTTTAATTGTAGACTTGATACAATGGTCTGTACATAAATAAACGTTACTGAATATCTATGATAATACCAATCTGCCTGCTAAAGAAGAGGGATTGGTGTTATAGACATTGCGATTATAGAAACGATTAAATGTGCGTTCTGATGACCAGTCTGCCATCTTCATAATTTCAGCTAAAGATGCGGCCCTTTGATACAAAGCAGATGTAGATGCACCCCTTACACTATGTAAATACTTGATGGGCGAACAGTATCCATTATGTGATAAAAGATAAAGATAAAAATTATTAAAAAAAACTGAATTTTCGACTGCAACTGCGGTCTTCATCAGAGTGACTAAAATATGCTGTTCGAGAGTAATACGCTAAAACTAAAATAGGAAGTTACTTTATTCCCTAGGGCTTCAATAATGTCTTATAGACAGAAGGGAAAGGCTTCCGCTCGTTCACCGCATTTTTGTCTATTGTGGAGTGCCATGATTCCAAAAAGATTCTTTTGTGCCAATTATTGACATTCTTTTCTAGAATTTCCACATAGCCAGTGTCAATGTCATGGTCAGTGGTTTCGGCGTGATCTTTTATTGCCGACTCTTTGTTATTATTAGTTCCTGGTTTATGATCCCCGCTACGTGAATTCCATGATCTCTTTGTTTCCCCAATGTATGTGAAATCACACGAGCGGCATTTAACCTTGTACACAATGCCTTTTGTTTTCGTTTCTTTTGGGCGATCCTTTGGTTTCCTAAAATAATGTGGTTTGAATAAACTAGTGTCAATGCCTGAATCAGTCATAACAGTCTTAATCCATCTACCTAAAGTAGATGAGGAAACAGGCTTGTGTGGTTTAACATGAGAAATGAACAACTGAGATACAGTCTGCTCCCCTGACTTGCGCAGGTGTTGCGTACAATGAATATAATGTAACAGTGTCTGTTTAGGGCAGAGACTGAGGTTAGTGGGTAAGGATGGAATGGAAACTTCTAAAGGTTTCTTCCCAGGACGAGAAGTCTTTGTTCTGGAACCTATGACAAATTTGATCTCATCCTCATAAATAGACATATTGTCTAAGTCCAATGAGCACAAAGTCTGTTCTCTCTGGGCCGATACCAAGGAACAAAGTGTCACAGTTCTCAAAGTTAGTGCCTTTAAACTAAGACTTTGGACAGGAGGTTGTGCAGCCAGGTAGGATGTGAGTTGGGAAACATTCCACGTAAACGAATATCTAGGAGATGGAGGCCTTGAAACAAAACACTCCTTTTAGACATCTAGAAACATATGGGTGATCTCCAAGTTTATCATCCCTAATCAAGTGGAGAGTAGTGGATATTGCAGATCTGTAAGTGTTCAAAGTACTATAGCTCTTACCCTAGTGGAATTGTTCAGCCAAGAAATTAACTAAATGGACTGGATTACCCTGAAGGGGATTGATGTGCCTCTGATCACACCAGCTACTCCAAGTCTTCCATACAGGCTTGTACTGTTTCTCAGTCCCTTTGGTCCATGAGGCACAGATGAGTTCAGTAGCCTATGTCGAAAGTCCACCTGCCTGCAGCTGTTGGCTGATAAGATCCATGCGGCAAGTTGGAGTCTGTCGTTCAGAGGATGAAGCTTGTTGGAGTGAGCCAGGTGTAAGAGTTGAGGATCTTGAGGTAGAAGTATTGGTGTCCTGTATGACGTTCTCAGAAGGAGGGGGTACCAGCTTTGCGTTGGCCATACTGGTGCAATTAGGAGAAACCAGTCCACATGCTCTCTTTCCATCTTTTCTAGCACTCTAGGGATTAGACAGAAAAGGAGGAAAAGCATAGCATTTAAATGGTGTCCACAAAGTACTAAATGCATCTACAGCAAAGCAGTCTGGTTCTGGATGCCAAGATATAAAAACAGGTAATTGCTTGTTTAGCCTACTGGCAAACAGATCAATGTCTGGTTTGAAAACCAAAGAGGACAAACGCTGGAAGACTGAAAAAAAATTAGTGCCCATTCTAGCTTGTCAGAAGTTTGCCTAGGCATGACATCTGCTACTGTATTGTCAACTCCCGGAATAGATACATGTACTGCAGAAATGTGAATCTTCCTAGATATACACCAGTCCCAAATAGTTCTAGACAAAGTATTTAAAGAAGGGGACCTTATGCTGCCAAAATTATTGATACAATCTACTGCAGTTGAATTATCCACTTTCAGTCTGATGTGTGCAGCAGACTATACTGCTGAACAAATGACTGAAGTGCGTAAAAAGCAGCTAATAACTCAAGGTGATTGATGTGAAGATCAATTTCTGACTGAGACCACGGCCCACCTGTAGCAACACCGTTACAGTGGGCCCCCCAACCAGTATTACTAGCATCACTTTCAATGAACAAAGAAATAGGCATTTCTTGCAAACATTTGCCATTGTATTGGTCTAAATTGTCAATGACCCATGCAAGATCTAGCTTTGCTTGATCACTGAGGGTAACAGGATCATCAAATGAAGCCCCCAGGTGGAGTTGATGGGACTTACAAAACTCAATTGATTTGTAATACAGCTCAAGATAGTTAATAGCAGGGAAGGCTGAGAGCAAGAGGCCTGTAACATGAGCTACATCCGATAAAGAGACTACCTTTTGCTTCAAAAGGGACTGGCAGGCATTCTTGATTTTAAGACCCTTATGGTCTGGCAAAATCAATAGCATTTTTTGAGAATTGACTATAAAACCAAGAAAGATCAGAGACTGACTTGGTTCTAAGTTAGACTTTCCAGTATTGACAATAAAACCTAAGATATTTTCTATGAGGTTGCCAGATAGGTATGCTGAAATACGCATCCTTGAGGTCAACAGAAGCTAGATAATCTCCTGGTTTAATAAGGTTTTTGACCATATCAATGTTCTCCACTTTGAAATGAATCTTCACTACAAATTCATTAAGGGGCTTGAGATTTTTGACAGGCCTAAGGTCACCTGTTTTCTTAGGGACCAGAAACATATTAGAAATAAACTGGTCTTTGCAGTATGGTGCCTGCTCTATTGCCCCTTTGTGCAGAAGCTTATGAAGCTCCTGGTCAATAATCTCCTTATCTGCTACAGATAGAATTGGAGGATTAGGAAGTTTTGTTTGTACAGGTTTAGTACAAAATTCCAAATGGTACCCTGATACTGCTTCAAGTACCCAGGGGTCACTAGTAAAAGATCTCCAATTAAGGAGAAAATTTGCCAGGTTTCCAGCATAAGCACCTACCTCTACTGGGAGGAGTGCTGCTTTGTAGCTGTCAAGGAATGTGGGTTGCTCTTGGGATCCCTCCTGTTGTGAGTGGTGTTGCTGCAATTTCTTGAGCCTAAAAAATATACTTTTCGGCCTTGACCCTGGTTGAAGCTAGAACCACGACCAGATGTATCTCTTCTATCTCCACACCTTGTTCCAGGAGAGGTCTGACTAGGGCCGAGTTTCTTCGCCATTTTGTTCACCTCTGCAATTTCTTTGATCTGTTTAGGCAGCTCATCTCCAAAAAGCCATTTCCCAGGAGGAGTATTCTTGCTGCATAAAGAGCGTTAGCTGGGATTCACGAATTCTCTCATTGTTTCCCTTCTTACAAGGGAAAGTCTGAATGATGCATTGCAAAGTAATGTAATAGCATCAACGAGAGGAGTAATGAAGGAGTCGGGCTTCAATTCCGACTTGGTCTTTTGAGCGTTCAAGATCTTTTCTACTAACTCAATAACTGGCTGTACTTCCTTGGTAATACCTCTCTGGGCCTCTTGCAGTGCAAGATCCTTGGTCCTTGCCTGCCTGGCTAACTCAAACCAGAATTCAAGGTTGACCTTTGGTACACACAAGAAATCACAATTTTCGGGTGCTTTGTACTTAGCCTCAATTTCCTTCAGCTTGGAATCCAATGCTTTTTTCGTACAAGCCTCATTTACTCTTAAGGCTAAGACCTCACTCACTTTGGGACCTTTCGCATCCGAGTCATCAAAGATTGATGGCAGGTCCAGCTCTGCTGCTTCAGCAGTTGTATCAGTACATGAAATGGGTTGTGAAGGGTCGAAAGAGCCAGCATCAGTCACGCTAGCGACACGTGTAGGTTGTGACTCGTCAGCTTCGTTTGGCCAGGTTAGCAACTAAGGGTCCAGAAGCTGGCCTTTTCGAAGCTGTTACTTGGGAGATAAGAGACTTCATTGACTCCAATGACAAAAACAGTTCGTGCAACCCCAACTGGCTTTTAAGGTCTTCGATATCAACCTCAAAATCGTCGATGTTGTCATTCGCTTCGAGTTTCTCACCCGCTTCGGGCATGTTCACATCGCTCGCTTCGAGCGTAGATATATTTGTAGACTCGTTGAGTGCCTTGTCCATTTCGGTAGTTGGAAATAAATCCCCTCTAAATTAGTACCGTAACCGCCGACAAGAAAGCACGAAAAGGAGAATGGATAGGCTGCTTATATATGGTTCATTTGCATGACAATGGTTGCTTTGAAGTGTGACCGCTGACCTCAAGTACTGAAGAGGAATGCACAGTTATCCCATAATGCGGAGTGTATCGAAAGAGAATTGCTGTTATGGATAGACAAACGACACAAGGCTGTTGAAAAGGTGGAAAAAGAATTGAATGCCTACGATGTGGGAAATCTCCGAAATTGGACGACTGTAAAAGGACTGCCGCAGGTCATTTAAAATACTTCCGGCGACTTCATAATTGTAATCGGCCGAATGCCAATGAACAACCGAAGAAAATCAATGAGTATTTCGAGCATACGGAGAAACGACAAAAAATTTTGGCTAGCGATGATGGTCCCGAACAAAGTTAGTTATTTCAAACAAGTGGTTCTCTTCTAGAGAACATCATTGAGTATTTTGCTCATTACATGGTTAACAATACACAGTTCTGGATATATAGACAATGGATAGAGATCGACTCATTTTGCAGCCTTTGCTTACAATAGATATTTTTCGATTTGTTTATATCCAAATCCCGACAATGTCTTCATAAAAGAAATGGACGATTTTATAACATGTACTTTAAGATGTATTATTGAGAATGTTTTTGTTAGCACATATTTAAAAAAAAAAAAATGGACACCTAATTTAAAAAATTGCTGTTGATATTGTTTTAAGGCTTGTCCTTTAAAGAAAATATAAGTTTAAGTTACCACCTTAATATATGCCGTGAATCTTCAACACGTCGTTCGGGTTTGTTTTTTGAAAGAGGTAACCAGTCTCAATTTCAAAAAAATGTGACGGCACGATGTGAAAACAAAAGAGCTGGTTATGTACAACACCGGGATTTTCCTGAATAATGCCAGCGGGAATGGGATTTGGAAGCTGGGAAAGGGGATTCGCAAAAAAAATTGGGCTGGGAAATGAAGGTTACGGGGTTACACAAATTACGGGGCTGCACTAGTTAGCGGGTTACATAAGTTACAAGATAACAGAAATTACGGGGTTACAGAAGTTTCGGGGTTACAGCAGTTACGCGGTTACAGAAATTAGAAGATGAGTTATGGTACAATATAGTCTAACATACGTAGCTTTCACATATAGTCTTCCACACAGTAAAACTTATAAGTCCGGACAATATGCGTAGTCTTACACGAGGTACTTATCCACCCAGTAGAAAAACATCTCACAACACACCATCGCAACAACAGCCATAACATTGAAGTCAAAGTAATCACGCGTGAAAATGACCCTGTCAATCTGCGACTACACGAAGCGTACTACATCAGAAAATATAAGCCGGGGCTGAACTCCCGTGAGGAATGCACTGAACTTAACGATCTTCTATTTTAATCAGCTATTTTAATTGACTGAACTCCCGTGAGGATTCTCTATTTTAATCAGCTATTTTATGAACTGTTTTTCACACAGATTTTAGAACATTTTATCACGTCATTAGTTTTCATGCGCACCTCCAACGTTTAAAACCATAGCGCAAATATTTTATCGTTCTCCCTGATGATGCCGTAGATCGGCGAAAGCTCGGAGTCAATAAAGAACCGCAGTAGCACTTAAAGGCTTCAATTGATCTATATCCCACACCAGTTTCCGCACGTTAAGGCAAAATTCCATCATGGCGGAATGGCACACACCATTTCTGTCCAATTCCTAAATTACAGCAGATATATTTCTTAAGAATTGAGACTGCGATGTCCTTTACCGCTCGATTTCTGAAGCAGAACTTCTTGTTTGGATCCTTAAGCCGCATGAACAGCCCAGCTACCTGTATTCTTCCCAGCCTTGGAAGAGTGTTCATACCTCAATATTTCTTCCAGGTCAGCGATAAAGAGTACACTGTCTAAGATGTTAAAATTTTCCAGAGGGAAGGCGAAATTTTCTTCAGACGATGAGTTTTCGCCTTCACAGACGTACATATTAAACGGAGATATTTGCTACAATACACGCTTCAAACCTGACCAGATCAGATCATTAACCTACCTATTACTCCATAGAAATTTAACCCTTAATTGATGATTAAAAACTGAAACTTAAAATTAAACTAACCAATGTTCCTAGACCTCTCAGTATCAAAATTTCTGAGAAAGTATAGAAAATTAGGTGGCCCTGAATATATGACCTGTACTATCAGACTGCATGTGTCTTCTTCTTATTTCCTCTATGCGCATTTTGTCTTTCTGTGTAAAACACCAGTAGCACAAATAGAGCAAGTGAAAGATATGCACTGGCCAAGAATGGTGATGCAGTTTTAATCGACTGAAATGGTTTGGTTTGGAAAATATTTGCTTAGAGAAGACCAGAGATCCAAGAGATTTGTCAATTGGTGCATTAGAACAGAAGATTTTTCAGTGTCAGGGCAACTTGTCACTTACACAAGTTATTCAGTAGAATATTTCACTGATCCTCCATTCTTTAGGTCCCATGTCCTCGCTGGTATAAATATTC
>OX421455.1:2444012-2446512 GCA_949126865.1 Montipora capitata
TTGGTGTTTAGCTTGTTCACAAAGTAATCACGAGTGTAAAAAACATTTTAGTAAATTTAATTACTATTTTATAGTGAAAAATCAGTAACTGTTTTTATTGAGATAAGAACATGCGACCTTGCACTTGTGCAGAACCAGTCTAGCATAAACACGAGGCTACATGAAAATATCTCTATTCTGTTATTTTATGCTATCTAAAAGAACAAATGTGAAGATACAATTCATTTTACAAGGCCTAAATGTTTAAACATCTATATTCATTAGCACAATATTACATGGCTTTCAATATAACTGACAAATATATAAATTTAATTAACAATTATTCGCCGAAGGCGAAGTGATTATCGGTGAATATTCACCGATAATCACTGAGCCTGAGGCGAATAATTGTTTTAGTATAAATACACAGGTGATTATTTCAAAAAAGAGAAAAAAAAACATTTCAACGCGAAAATCATCTTCACTTACAGTGGCAAAACGACTACTGGCAGCCATTTTGTCCGTCGAGGTGATTATCGGCTGATAATCCGAGATAGCGAGCCAACGAGAGCGCGCGATTTTGTATTATCACCTGTGTATTTATACTAAGTCACGATTATTGCTAAAATGAAGTCCCCACACATGTACACCTTGGTGAACTGCTCTCAAAAGATGCTGCTTTACTCGGAGGGATTGCATCAATGGCTCTCGATTTCTTCGTGAATAGTTCTTGTCTTGCTTTATCAACTTCGGTCAAAACACTTGTGTGGTCATATAGAAATCGCTGTGTTACTTCACTATGACACGTAAGCAATGCATGTCTCTTTTTTCTAAAGAGGACAGGTATTTCTTCTTTCTGACAAATGATTAATTAATAGGCCCGGTAGCCAGGTTTTTAACCTCAGAAAAGGATCTGTTTCGTCGTACGAACGTGTGAGGACCTGTGAGCCAAAGGGCCTCTGCTGGTATGACTTCTGGGTGACCCCTTAAATGGTCTTAATGACCCCCCAACTTGAAAAAAAATTGCCTCGAACGCTGCACGTACCACATGCAACCCAGTGTAACCTCACGGAGGGTCAAGTTGACCAAGTTTGAGGTCAAGATGGCTGGATATTGGCCTATTTTATTTTTTCGTGTTTATGGACCGAGACCAAGTAGAGGTCCATAAACACGCAAAAAAAGAACTAGGCCAATATCCAGCCATCTTGACCGAACAAGCTTGGTCAATAAAGGATTTATTATATGGGATAAACACCAAAAAATGAGCTTTGATCTTGTGGGACCAAGCGAGTAATCCCGAGCGGGGACGTATAGCTCCATCTTGCAATCAAATCGCGGGATATGGTTCATTTTGCCCTTCACGGAGCTAGTCATATAATAAATAGAAATACTGCGTGGATAGTTTTGAAAATTGATCTACTGTACTGGAATACATTTTACTCCAATGCTATATAGCCGGAATCCACCTTGACAAGAAGTATTGTCTAAGACCCCTATTGCCCGAGGATTTCGCTACTGCAAGACTTCAAGGGAGCCGGAATATCATGAAGTTTTATCTCTTTCAAACAAAAAGTTGTATTTTATCAATTATATGGCTATCTAAACGAAAACAATTTGTTATTTAAATCATAATAAGGCTTTAGACAACTGTTCTTTACAGAAACTACCCTAATGCAAGAAGCAAATGAAGGGATAAAAAAAATCGAAGTAAGTGAACCTGAAGCGAACGAACGAGACATCTCTCTAATCGGGAGAAGGACATAATTAGTTTTCTTCAAAACCCAAGGATTTGTGGTCGAGGTAAGATAAGAGACGCAAGAAATTGTGGTTGTGCGAGAATGGAAGAATTAAGACTCGTGGTCTGATCTTGTGTAAGCAAACTGCTCGTCCCTCAAGATTGGAACAGAAGCTTACAGCTACGTTCCCAATTCGAGGTAATTCAACCTTTAACACTGCTTAGTCGTCTGGTTCATTTTCGCTTCTTTGACACTTCTTTTATTCGTTATCAATTTTATTGCAGCTTCTTGAAAGACAAATACGACATTAAAAGCTGTCAGCCTGAACTTAAGTGATGAATCGTCAGGATTTAGGATCGTTCAAGGTCTCTGGTAAACTACTCGATCTCGTGATTATCGAGAAGATTTGAGTCATGGACCACTCATTCCGATTGAAAAAAGTCCGATTTATATGGCGACTACGAAAGGCAAGCCCATGCCGTATATATCGATGGTCTTCCATCCAGGTACCAACCCGACCGACAGGGAATAAATTTCAGTGAACATTTGTCCTGAAAGCATCTCAAAGGACGGGCAGTGTGAATCAAGCGGTTATCTATAGTTAGTATCTATAGTTAGTATTGACAATTCACAAGTCGTTCTCATGTATATTATTACTGTGCTAATGAATGTCTAATAACCACAGCACTTAGTCTGACTAACTCCAAATGTTGAGAAGATTAAAAAAATGCTGCGCTAGGGAGTCGCCCCAAACCTGATCTGGTAACAGATGGTCTTACACTGAT
>OX421455.1:2451512-2471512 GCA_949126865.1 Montipora capitata
CACCAAATTCTGTACGATGCCACTCTCCGTTTTCAAAATTGAGTTTCATGGCCTGATAAAATTCATTGTCTGCAAGATACAGGTTTCAAACATACATCCTTGGAATTGCTTAACTGTCTAGTTTACAGTGATACCAATTTGAAGAATTTCCAATCTATCAAACCGTGTTAAATAATTTTGACAGATGCAGATATGTTTACCTTGGTTGCATTGTGTTACTTGTCCATTTTAGTGCGCACTTTCTCATCGTCTACAAAATTCTGTCGCTTACAAAACTCGTCCCCGTCAAGATACAGTTTGCAATCATATATCATGGAAATCGGTTAACTGTATAATTCACTCTGATACCAATTTTATGATTGTCTAATGTAGGAAACCGTGTTAAATAATTTGTAAGAGAGAGCTATATTTTACGCGTGCGTTGCAAATTGACTTCAATCAAGAGATTATAAAGGTAAGAGAAGTACCCCCTCATACTGGCCCTATTCCCATCGTAATCCCTCTTAGGTTATTTTTGGATGATATCAATTTTCCCGCGGATAATGTTACCGCGCGCGTTACGTGGAAGTTTCGTGGAGGAGGGAAAGTGCACCAAATTCTGAACGATGCCATTCTCCGTTTTCAAAATTGAGTTTCATGGCCTGATAAAATTCATTGTCTGCAAGATACAGGTTTCAAACATACATCCTTGGAATTGCTTAACTGTCTAGTTTACAGTGATACCAATTTGAAGAATTTCCAATCTATCAAACCGTGTTAAATAATTTTGACAGATGCAGATATGTTTACCTTGGTTGCATTGCGTTACTTGTCCATTTTAGTGCGCACTTTCTCATCGTCTACAAAATTCTGTCGCTTACAAAACTCGCCCCTGTCAAGATACAGTTTGCAATCATATATCATGGAAATCGGATAACTGTATAATTCACTCTGATACCAATTTTACGATTGTCTAATGAAGGAAACCGTTTTAAATAATTTGTAAGAGGGAGCTATATTTTACGCGTGCGTTGCAAATTGACTTCAATCCGATCTTACGGTTTTAAAAACTTTTATCGTGCGGTCAATTGAAATTTTCCTGTCATGTGTGGTACTGTTTGGAAGCGTTAGCTGTCTAATTTATGAATATCATAGAATTAAGTCACCATAGTTTAAGTCCGCTAAGAAAATCGAGATCGGGTTGACCAAGTCGGGAATATGTTACTTGGTGACTGTAGTCCGCGATATTTCATTGTGTACAAAATTCTGTCGCCTTTAAAACTCGTTACTTTCAAGATACAAGATGCAAAGATATATCATTCAAATCGCTTAACTGTGTTGTTTACAGTGACACCAATTTCAACACTGTCCAATGTACGAAACCGAGTTTAATACTTTTGAAAGATGCAGGTATATTTAACATGCGTGCTTTGCAAATTGACTTAAATGCGATACCACTTGTTCATACATTTTTATCGCACTGTCTGTTCAAGTTTTCCTTTCATGTCTGATATCTGTCTAATTTATGAATATCGAAGAATGAAGTCGTCAGATTTTAATCCCGCGAAGAAAATCAAGAACGCGTTAACGAACTCAGCGATATATTAATAAACAATTATTGGGTGAGGTTGAGCATATTACTTGTTGACTGCAGTCTGCGAATTGCCAATGTTTACAAAATTCTGTCGCTTATAAAACTCGATACTTTCAAGATACAGGTTTCAAACATCTGTAAATGAAATCGCTTAATTGTCTAGTTTTCAATGATACCACATTCAAGGTTGTGCCATATACGAAACCGTGTTAAATCTTTTTTTAAAATTAAGGAGACAGCTATGTTTATTTAACATACGTGCTTTTGCAAATTCACTTGAATCCGATAACACGGGTTCAAAAATTTTTATCGGACGCTTGATTCAAGTTTTCCTTTCATGTTTGGTACTGTTGTAGAGCTCTATCTGTCTACTTTATCACCATATAAGAATTAAGTCATCATATTTTAATCCCGCAAAGGAAACCGAGAATGCGTTTATTAAAGTCAGAGAGATCGTACTTATCGACTATAGTCTTCCATTTGCCATTCTGTACAAAATCTTGTCGGTTACATAACTCGTTCCTTCCAAGATACAGGTTTCAAAACATAAGTCATTGTAATCGCTTAACTCTGTAGTCAACAAGTCACGTTCGTCCACAAAATGTATATACGCGTTTGTCTCAACATCCTCCGCCATTTTTGTTTGATGGTAAATCGCGAACGACGCGAATCATTGCGTGGGAATTCGCTGTGCTGTCAACATTTGTAAAAATGGGGACATGTGATTGGCAATCAGTTAACCCTCGTGGGAATACCGGACTCGCAGGAGATCTAAAAATTAAGAGGGATTACGATGGGAATAGGGCCAGTATGAAGGATTACTTCTCTTACCTTCATAATCTCTTGCTTCAATCCGATCTTACGGTTTTAAAAATTTTTTATCGTGCGGTCAATTGAAATTTTCCTGTCATGTGTGGTACTGTTTGAAAGCGTTAGCTGTCTAATTTATGAATATCATAGAATTAAGTCACCATAGTTTAAGTCCGCTAAGAAAGTCGAGAACGCGTTGACCAAGTCAGGAATATGTTACTTGGTGACTGTAGTCCGCGATATTTCATTGTGTACAAAATTCTGTCGCCTTTAAAACTCGTTACTTTCAAGATACAAGATGCAAAGATATATCATTCAAATCGCTTAACTGTGTTGTTTACAGTGACACCAATTTCAACACTGTCCAATGTACGAAACCGTGTTTAATAATTTTGAAAGATGCAGGTATATTTAACATGCGTGCTTTGCAAATTGACTTCCATGCGACACCACATTTTGGAATGCTTGAACTGAAGGTTTGGATTCAACAACAACAAGTTTGAATTTTGGCGGGGATGGATTACCCATAGTCATAAGCGGAGTCGAAAGAAAATGGGAACGTTCTGGTTCTTCCGACTCTGATTTCGTCGAGCTTATGACTCCGCTTACGGCTCCGATCTTTGATTTTCACTAAGTCACAAGCACTCTTACGACTCCGACTCCGACTCCGACTCCGGCTCCGTGGCTATTGAAACCCAGCCTTTAATTCGCGTTGAATCTGGAAAAAACCACACAGGAAGGAAGCGACCCACAATGACAATAAGGTTAGGCTTTCTAACAATTTTCGTAAAATTATCTTCTCAGGTCTTTTTTCGGGATTCCCATATAAATCCTTATATTTTTGTTGGCTTTCCCGGACACTGAGCATGGGGCACCTCTGGGTTTACCAGTTTCCGAACTTGGTGAGGTTTACCAGTTTCACCACTTGTTAGTCTTGAATATGAAAATGGCGTTGCATAGGTTGGTGTCATTGGAAATTTATGGAGTCGAGGGTTTGATCATGACGGACACGGTGTTGTACCAGTCGAAACAGATGTAGCCACCCTTTTTTGAAAATGTAACATACTGCAAAGGATGAATTTTGTTAGTCTTGAATAACGTCATGAATACCACTGATAACTGATGTTGCACGGTTTAATTTATTTAGATGTCCTTGATCTGGATTATATAATTGTGTTACCCGCGCCCCATAATAACGCAATAAACACACAAATAAGAAGCACTTCAGACTTGTAATTTTCCTTCACACACACATCGATTTCTCTCACCACGTTTTTTGAACGTTTTTCCTCATGTAAAGTGTCCCGGATGTTAATGCTTACGTCATCACGTCACGCATCACGGACTCTTCGACTCTATGTCACGCCACGAATCACGGGCTCTATGTTTACATCCTAACAATCTTCCCCTCCAAGGAAAAGTGTCGTCCCTGACACTTGTACATTAACTGTGAAATAGTACACACTATATGGGAAATATTACCGAAGGTACAAATCTCTCTTACAACTTAACTCGACTAGACTTTTTGCAGGATCCTGACTTACTCTCTTACACAAAATCTTACAGTAACATCTCCGATTTATGGGATACACTCTGTATCATTGAAAGTTTTCATTCTTAGCACGAGAAATAAAACAGAAATTTAAGTGTTGTCTTCTTTCAGTGTTTTTTTTTTTTTTTTTTCAAAATGAATCAATTAGTTCAAAGTTCCAAGTTCAAGTTCGAAGTCCTTTAGTAAACATAGCCAGGTACTGGTACATGTCCAGAGTTGATGGTCACAGGTAATTCGCTTCTTGGCTGGTACATGGCAAACTGGTGTACGGGGTACTGGTTAACCGGTTGGAACACAGGTTGAGGTAGTGGTGGATACTGTTGGTATATTCCCGGGTAGCCGAACATCACTGGATGCTGAAACAAGGGTGGATATGTTGGTAGCTGGAACTGTGGAAGAGCTGGACCTGTACCCCAAGTCAGGTAAGAGGGACAGCACTGAGGTAACTGACCTCCAGCAACACCGTTTGCAGATATGACGTGTGCAGCAGCTTGGGTCTCGTAGGTGGGATTGCCGAGTGTGTTGTACGTCAGAAGAGTAGGCGGGTGTATCTGTCGTTTAGGCCTAGGCTCTGGCTCAGAAAAACTCGGTTGACTGCTGTCGTACTGGGTTGGAGAGTTGTCCTCATTCCCACTCTCAGCTCTGGCTTCTTCCATTTCATTCACATCAGCCTCATCGCTGCTTGTTGTGTTCTGATCACCACCACCTGAGGTTGCATCCTCTGTCGGAGTGGTAGTAGGCTGTGTTTCTTCAACGAAGGACTTGTCGGGCTCCGCTGTAACATCTTCTGGCGCAGTCTGCCCATTTGGGGGGGTCACAAGGGTGAATGTACACTCATCCTCGCTACTGGTGCCATCTGATAATTCTTCAGCCTGTGGTAAAGATGTCTGTTCAGCAGTGCTCCCCTGGTGCTTGCGGACTCTTCTTGTTGTCTTACGGTTAGGTTTGCTTGGGATTTCAATAGGTAGATAATTGCATGGCAATAGCAAGTTCCTATGTAGGGTTCTGTTTGCACCGGGGCCAGTCTCAGGCCTCACTTCATACACCGGACTATCGTCCCCTTTGCGGCTGACAACAATGTGAACTTGATCTTCCCAATGTGAACGCAGCTTGCCAGGCCCTCCTCGTTGACTAAGATTGCGTACAAGAACCCTGTCACCTGGTAGCAATACCGTACTGCGCACAAAGTGGTCGTGACGTTGTTTGGCTCGCATTCCTGCTTCACTGGATTTCTTGCCCGCCAGCTCGTATGCTTCAGTCATGGCTTTTCTCCACTTTTCGACATATTGTGAATGGTCGGCATGGTTGGTTTGACCCTCAATTCCAAACATTAAGTCTATCGGCAAACGGGGGTGACGCCCAAAGAGAAGAAAGAATGGCGAGAAGCCTGTTGATTCATGTCGTGTGCAGTTATAGGCATGTACTACATGGTTCAAGTGTTTTGCCCAACATGAGTTTTGGGTCTCTGGTAAGGTTCGAAGCATGCCCAAGAGTGTTCGGTTAAATTGCTCTACTTGACCGTTTCCTTGGGGATGATAAGGGGTAGTGCGAGAATGTTCCACACCACACAGTTTTTCAAGCTCTCGATGGAGGCGATTTTCAAATTCTCCCCCTTGATCATGATGGATTCTCAGCGGAAAACCAAACCTGAGGATAAAATCATGGTACAGCTTTTGGGCAACTGTCTTAGCTGACTTGTTTCTTGTGGCGTAGGCCTGGGCATAGCGTGTAAAGTGGTCCATCACAACTAAGATATACTCGTACCCTCCACTGCTCTTTTCCAAATGAAGAAAATCAATGCTGATAAGTTCAAAAGGCGAGGTGGTCACAATAGGTTTCAATGGAGCTCTGGTCTTTAGCGTGGGCGTCTTTTGTTTAACGCACTGACAGACATGTCCAATGTGATGCTCGATGTCTCTCTGCATGTGAGGCCAGTAGAAGCGCTCTCTAGCTAGACCTAGTGTGCGGTCTACCCCAAGGTGGCCCATGTTCTCGTGAAGTTCTTTGAGGATGATTGGACGAAGCTGTTTGGGTACAATAATTTGGGACCTAGTTCCTTTACGACGTCTAAGTATGCCATCCTTGTCAACAGAAAGGTTATCCCATTCATGAAGAAGAAGTTGTGTCTCATGTAACTCTTGTTTTCGCTCTCTTGCTGATGGTCGCAGGCCACGCTGAAGTAAATCACTCACTCGGCGAACAATCTGGTCAGAGGTTTGTGCATGTTTCAGGTCCACATTTGATACTGTAGGTTCCACAGTGCCGACAGGATCCGCCGGAAGGACAGTGTGATCTCCTGTGAGGGCTGACACCCAGTTCACTTGACCTTGGTCTTGAAATTTTGCTGAACAAGCAACAGTTTGAAGAATATCCTGTGGTATTATTTCCGTGTAAGTGGTGTCATTGAATGGTATTCGGGATAAAGTATCAGCATCAATGTTCGCTTTTCCTGGGCGGTAGTGGATAGTAAAAGTGAAATCAGCTAACTCCCCAATCCAACGCAGACCGGTGGCATTCAGTTTTGCAGAGGATAACACGTACGTGAGTGGGTTGTTATCAGTGTACACTTTAAAACTTGATGCGTAATAGAGATAGTCTCGAAATTGATCGCAGATCGCCCACTTAAGAGCCAAAAACTCCAACTTCCCAGAATGCAGGTGATAATTCTTTTCCGCTGGTGACAAACTGCGAGACCCATATGCAACAACGCGGAGAATGTCATTCTGATGTTGATACAACACAGCGCCTAACCCATCCTTGGATGCATCGGTATGAAGAACGAATGGTTTCTCAAAGTCTGGGTAGGCCATTACCGGGGCATTTGTGATAGAGTCAATTAGAATATTCAAGGCAGCTTGATGACTATCAGTCCACTCTACAGGATGTTTTGCAGGTAATTGACTGTTGTGGCTCTTCCTGGATTTATCTCGCTGAACGTCCTTCAGAGGTTGGCTAGGTGTCTTCACCAGATCATAAATAGGCTTAGCAATTCGGGAAAAGTCCTTAACATATCTGCGATAGTAGTTGAGAAACCCCATCAGTTTGCGCACTTCATTTACGGTCTTTGGAGGGGAGTCTCTCAGGGCGAGGACCGGCTTGATACTAGATGGGTCAAGTCTGTAACCTTCCTCCGACACAACACGTCCAAGAAATGTCACCTTTCTTTCAAACAGTTTACACTTCCTAGGTTTTAATTTGACGCCGTGTTCTCTCAACCGTCGAAGGACCTTACGCATGTTTTTAATGTGTTCTTCAAACGTAGTACTGAAGATGATAATGTCGTCTAGGTACGGTATACAAACAGTGTCTCTCAGTTCCCCCAGACAGTTTTCCATGAAACGCTGGAAGGCTCCGGGTGCTTGAGATAAACCAAATGGGATTCGAACCCACTCGTAAAGACCCCATGGAGTAATGAACGCTGTCAAAGGCTGGCTGTTTGGACTCATGAACCCTTGGTGGTAAGCTTTTCCCTGATCGAGGACCGAAAACCATGAGTTGCCACCAAGGTTGTCAAGCGTTTCTTGTATTCGGGGTATCGGATGACGGTCGGGTCGGGTCTTCTTGTTAAGTGCTCTGAAATCCACACACAGCCGTAAGCTTTGATCCCTTTTCCTTACACAAACAACTGGGGAGCTATATGAGGATGATGATTTCTTGATAAAATTCCTGTTCAACAAATCTTCAATGTAAGCCTTAACCTCTCCATAGAGCGGTTTAGGAACTGCTACATAGTTCTTCTGTACAGGTGTCTGGTCCTCCAAATCCAGGTCAAGTTGAAGATCAGGGACACAGCCAATGTCATTATCATCCTTAGCAAAGGAATCAGCTTCTTCAGTAAGTAACTTTAAAGCCGTTTCTTTCTGAGCAGGGGTCAGACCTTCCAGGTCTATGTCCTTGATCTGCGAGGGAATCTCCGTTGGTATCCCTACCGGCTCCTCAATCAGTGTCTCGTCTGGCTCATTAGTCCCTGACACTTGTCCTCCCTTCGGTTGGGCATTACTGGCAGGCTCTTTCACCTTTACTTCAACTGGTGTCACAGACTGTACCAGCTGTAGTCGCCCAAGTAAGGTCCGCCCCGGGAGTACTATTGCATGGTTGGTGTTATTGGTGATTTCAATGTCCACTTGACTGGATTTTCCTTTCTTTACAGTCAGTAATGTCTCAGAGATGTCCAAACCATTTGGCCATGGGCTGGCCTCATCTGGTTCGAACAGTACTGGTGTATTTCTTTCTACTGGTCCTGTATTCGCCCTGCAGGTGACCCTCTGGCGTTCCTTGGGTGGGAGAGTAATGTCACGCTTGGTAGTTTTAAGAAAGCAGAGTTCCTCTTGATTAAGGTTCTCAATAAAATTCACCAATACTGGCGCTGTTCGGCTGTCCAGATCAGTGAAGCTGGAAGTGATAGCTTGGCAGAGTGTAACATCTCCCTTACTATCTTTAACAATCTCTTCAATAACATTAAAACCAATTAACGGTGAGTCTAAACATTGTTCAGTAACAAGAAATGGAACTTTCAAATCAATTTCACTCGACGACAGTCTGAAATTTAGCTCAGCCCATCCTATGTATGGCATCTCGCTACCGTTAGCAGCAGTTAAGTTCAGTTCAGTGTTAAGTAATGCTGAAATCTCTTTAACAATAACACCAGGAAAATTCCTTCTTAAGAAGTCACGGGAAACTATCGAGACCTGGGCCCCTGTGTCCCAGAGTACCTCTACTGCGTGACCATTGATTTCTCCCTTGACAGTGCATCTTTTCCCCACCAGTCCTACCATTGTTTCCCGTTGTTGCGGTGTCAAATGACTAACAAAGGTACCATCGTTAGGATCCAGTGTTTTTGGTTCTGCTTTGCTCGACAGGTGTGAAATTGCACTGCATAAGACTTGGTGGTCGGGCCAGTGTTTCCTTTGACAACCTTGACAACAGTACTTTACAGCTTTACACTTCGAACATTGTAAGAACTTTGAGCACTCCGACTGAACTTTGCCACAGCCATTACATCGATGGGACTGGCTCGTGTTACTGTCGACTATTCTGTGTCCCTCCGGAATAGTCGTTGGCCGTTTCCCTGGCGACTGCTCTGCCTCCGTCTTGCACTGCAATCACGGGCCACGTGCCCAAGACTCCCACAAGCAAAACAGTGTTCACATTCCTCTCCTCTTCCTCGTTCTTTACAGCTCTGACAGCCCCAACTTGGGTACTTTGGCAGGTTAGTTCCTCCACGGCCTCGGTAGGGGGGTCGGCCCCAGTCTGGTTTCGCCGCCCGACTCGTCTGAGCATTAACTTTGCCTTTGAGGTCGTTAATCTCCGATTTCATCTGGCGAATTTCAGAAAGAATCTGCTGGCTCCCATCTTCACTTGGCTTCCTGGTTGTCTGTTCTCCTCCCTCCTTGCGGACTTCACAAGCACCCACCTTGGTCTTCTTTTGGTTCTCTGTTGCCAATTTTGTGTTTCGCTCATCTTGCTGTGACGCTAGTTCATTAACTTGTTTCATCAGTTCCTCATCGGTCAGCCCTGGGGTGCGAAGAGTTGCTCTCAGATTGGATGCTAAAATATCATCACGAAGACCAGTCTCAAAGGATTTCACAAATGTTTTCTGAATCAGGGGCGGGCCATAATTGAACTCACTGTCTGATTCCTGACTGGCAAAATTTACCTTGTTACGCAGATCCAAAGCACGGAGTAAGAATTGCTGCGGTGATTCACTGCTTTGCTGGCATACAGTTGCAAGCTTCTGGTACACCTCAGATGCAGCCTTTTCTCGGTAATGTACGCGAAGGATTCGCCGTAATTTTGCAAGAGAGAGGTCACTCAAGGTTTCCACATAACTTCTAAGACTGCTGTGGGGCGATATGGCACGAATTACAGCATCCACGATCTCACTTTCTTTATAACCACGTTTTAGACCAGAGTCTATTTGATGCATTAATGACACAAAAGTTGATTTTTCTGTCTGTCCTGGTTCGCCGATCTGTCCTGAAAGTTTGTATTCCCTGCGAAGCAGAGAAGTCTTTGTTTTCGCTAACTGGGCCAGAACATCCTCTGCCTCATGTTCCACTTTTTCTGTTTTTACTACGGTTTCTCCGGCATCCGCTTGTTCACTTTTCACTTCAGGAGCTGCTGGTTTAAGCCCGGTGTTCTTAGTTTCTTCGAGAGGGGGGACCGATCCTTTCACGTATGCGAGTAGTTGTTCGAGGCATGTGCGCGCGGCCGTTTCATCGCCTTCCATTTTGCTTTCTATTTTTGTCCTGATAATTTTAATCTTCTGCATCTTAGTTTTAGTTGAAACATCGTCCTCGATTCCCAGGTTTTCTATCATTTCGACTAGTCCGCCGTCGTCTTGATCAAACAGTCCAGCTTCCACTTGAAATTGTAATTTCTCCATGATAAACAAACACGCCGTACGGTGCAGCGATTTCCAAAACGCGAACAGTTAATTCAAAGTGTACACAAACAAACAAGTCAATATTCCCGTTTAATTGACTCCACGACTCAATAATCTTGTCTACTTCAGTGACTAAGCTTCTTTACTCTTACCATTGGCATCTGACTGACTGCTAAATCCCTTTCTAATGTGCAAGAAAACGTTCACCTGATTCACCATTGCACGCGGTCGTGTCCACTCACTTTCATTTCTTCGCTTAAAATCCACGTAATCTGCTTCCCACACACAAAAAAAAAAATTGTTCCACAACTTGTAATCCACAATTCCGTCCTGGCGGGGTCGCCAAATTGTTACCCGCGCCCCATAATAACGCAATAAACACACAAATAAGAAGCACTTCAGACTTGTAATTTTCCTTCACACACACATCGATTTCTCTCACCACGTTTTTTGAACGTTTTTCCTCATGTAAAGTGTCCCGGATGTTAATGCTTACGTCATCACGTCACGCATCACGGACTCTTCGACTCTATGTCACGCCACGAATCACGGGCTCTATGTTTACATCCTAACAATTGCAGATATGAATAGTAAGAAACAAGGATTGTTAAAATCTGACCCTATGAAGAATACTTTAAGAATCGCTAATGTTTATCTTCAATCGTTTTTTAACTGCAACATTTGCTGTTGTGGATTAAGTCTTTCAATCCCTCAACAGTGACTTGTGTCTGACAAATCGTTTCCCGAAAAAACTTCTTACGTGCTTGCGCAATGTTCGTCAATTTTTTTCCCAAATGAAATTGTCCGTTCGCGACTTTTAATTACTTTACGAACCACTGTGTACGAACCCTTTGTAAGACTTGAGACAAACTAAGGCGGACAAAAACTTTCTCTTACTTTTCGAATAGCTGCTTCAACGGTAGATTGCATGGCAAGTAACGTATGACACTCCCTCACAGATGTAGCCTACGTGTAGCCGTACACTACCCCTACACGTAGGCTATCACAGATGGCAAGATATTTTCAACAATAATGTTCGTGAACCCCCCAAAATAAATATTTCCGAATTACCGATACCCCTTGATTGTGACGTTATGTTCCCATGTACCGCTCTTGGTCGTTTTCTGCTAAACGTCAGCAGTATCCAAGACTTACTCGTGGGCGTTTGGTGTGAAAACGTCATCATTACCCATTTATGCCCTGCGCGCGTAGTTGTGGCAGATCAAGATTTTGTCTGGTGTACATACTAGCAATAATCAAGAATTAGCAAGGTGCATTCGATTCCTGTTTTGTCATCGACGAGGCATTTGAAAGTAGTTATATATTTTGGGGAGAATCATTTTGGACACTTTTCTCGTATTTACTCAGTGATGAAGGAATCACACTGTAAGTATTATGGAATACATGTGTTTTAACGCAATATCAGTTTTGGGGGATATCAGTAGTCTTTCTTGCTGGATAGCCAAACAGCGTGACTCCCCAAGGTGTACAGCATGGGGTATTACCTTATACTTGTACATGTTAATTGCCGTGACTTTAACATCTTCAGTTTCCATGGCCGGCTCCCGTTTGACCTTGTAGCTCAGTCGGTAGAGCAGCGGTGGTCTAACCCGAAGGTCGTGGGTTCAATTCCCACCCTGGTCAGAGTTTTTGTCTGTCCTTGTTTTGGCCCATTTCCATCAGTAGGGCTAACGCTCACATGGTTCATATGGGGTAGAAACCGAGCACATTACATTACACTCTAATCAGTAAAGACAAACAAAGACTCGTTACCAAGCCACAAACAACGACGGTGTTGATTGTTAAAGAGGCTCTTTTTCATCGTTTTATCGATTCGTTTGGGACACTAACAGCCGCCTGACGTCGCTGGCAGGGCTTCAATTGCGCGGCTAGCGGATTGAAATGAAAGAAAAACCTTTGCCCTTGAATTCTACGGTGGAATTTTAACCGTGGGAACATTCTAACCAGGAATATTTGACTGAAATTGGTGGGCTCGCGAGAATTGAGTGTTCAGCCTTGGTATTTTACTATAACCGTTGACAATCTAGGAACTGATGACGACTTTAAGGCTGGTTTTCACTAGCGACGGAGTCCGAGTCATAATCAGAATCGCAGAGCGATATGATCTAGTGAAAATCAAACTGTCGGAGTCGGAAGCAGAATACCGATTCCGCTTATGATTCCGTCGCTTATAACAAAGGAGACTAATGTTGCGCATGCGCCTCATCACCCCGAAAATCCCTTGAAATTCAGTCAAATTCATTCGAAACGCGGGAACATGACAAATGGCAGATGTGGTGCTGCAATCGTTAATATTCATCGCATGTTTCCCAAAGGAAGGCACACAATGAATGCAAAGATGATGAGTCACTTTACAAGCGGGCTACAATGATGCCTCCTCGGGATTAGCGGGGGTAATTACATTTTCGTCCTCGGATATTACTTTTCTAGCATTCTGATTAACTCACTAAATCTCGGATATCAGCTCATATACCGTATGATCGTACCAAGTGCTGCCAAGCTGAAAATCTGTGTCAGGAAGTTTAAATTCCACCTATATAAACGCTCAGAAATTTGTTAAAATCGAATTACATTATATTAAACTTACCAGACGTTACAGTGGAACCCACCTTGGATGGATTGATCATTCTCCAGTGATATTCCGAAACTATTCGGTTTTTATAGAGACCTGTGTGTGTTTTTGTCACGTCAAGAGCCTCTGTTATGTACTCTGCAAAAGGTAACTCAGATTTGTATACTTCCAACACCCTCTCTTTGTAGGAACCAGTAATTGCTTTGAATGCCATGGTCCACCCTGTCAAACAAATTTTAAGAGAGGAGTTTATGAGAGGTTTTTTTTATCATATCAGTTATAAACGCCACTTACGCTTAAATTCAAGCTTGAACGGCCGATAAACCGTCTGGGGTACAGAAGTAGCGCTGACAGACCCAATTGAGGGTTTAATAGTACAACTAAACCTGAAGGGAAAACCCGGAATATTTCAGGTTTTACTTCGTCAGTTGCTTCAGCAGTAACGTTCATAACTGCGATGAAATTTGCATGTTGCTGTTAATTACATACTATAATTATTTCTTTCATTTCATTGACATATATATTTACTGTAATATTTATTAGATTTCATAAGTTTATGTAACTTTTAGGATGCGTTTTATCAGATAAACAGCCTTTTAGTGGATACTCAGTCTAAAAGAACATAACCTATCTATTTATTTATTTATCGTAATCGTTATTGCAATCATGGTGTTTTTATAGGTATGCAAATGAACTTGCTGGGTTGTTGTTCGTGGCGAAATTCATGTACTTATTAAACCCTTTCCGATCATAAAGAACCTTAAAAGAACTACGGCAGCGACTTCAACGACTGGAATGAAGGCTTAGGGTTTTCACTTTTTTTCAATAAGCGAGCGTAATGATTCGATGGGGGAGAAAATCAGCAACACAGACTCGCTATACACATTTATATTACAAAATGGCGGACCCTACAGAATGCTACTACCCAGTCCCCGCTTACGTGGTGTAAATCGTACAGGGTGAGATGCAAACAAATATTTATCTAACATTTATCTTTTGGACTATTCACCGCCATTATTTTATTTTGACACAAAATTTTTGGCGACAAGTGCAATGATTGCTTTTCAAATTCTTGCAAAGAACTTGATAATGCTTAGAGACGCTCCATTGAGGCGCAAAAACCAACGTTTATTTGAGGCTAACGTTAATCAGTTCAGCCGAGCAAAAATAGAAGTCAAGGCAACGACGATGTCCACGAGACCGAGAACGACAGGACAAAATAGTTGCAATGAGTAACAACAATGGCTTTATGGGCAATGCACGTGGGTTTAGACTTAACGGTACATTTTGTTGTCGTTCTTCTCCTGACAACGTGAAATGGCCAAATTTGATCATCAACAACATCCATGCCACTTCTATTTCTTGGGAGTTTACAAGCTTTCAACGGCGAGCGACTTGGAATAATCGGGAAAAGACTGGAATAACGCAAAGTTACATTTCGTAGCCATCGTTGTCCATGCTTAAACTCAGGGTGCGTTCGATTGACCATATTCCGGAATAAGAATACTTGGAGTGATGAGATAAAACGGCATGTCTAGCGTTTTGAAACAACGAGGATAATAAAGATATGTTTAAAACAGCATTTTACCAGGTGTTTGACAATTTTAATGTGAATCTCCGTAAAAACGAAGGATTTCTATCTTCTATTCCTCGTATTCCTATTCCGGAATACGGTCAATCGAACGCACCCTCAGTTACATGTACATGGTAATTTTAAGTTACCTCCTGATTTCATGTCACAATAGACCGGAAAGGAAGTGGATAAGGGACCCCCTGTGAAAAAAAAATTGAAATGAAGAACAATATGACAATGGGGAAAGATGAACGTGCTCTTATGTATTTCGGGTAGATTTAAGATGATATAATTTTCCGCACCGGCGTACGAGCCGGTAAAGACGCTGTTACACTATGAAATGTTTCGTGCAACTTGTCTCGCAATGTTTTAGCGACAAGTTGCACGAAACATTTCACAGTGTAAAATACCCTGGAACGGCCAAAATCTTTGCGAGACAAGTTGCAAGAGCCGTTGCCGAAAGTAGAATTAAGTTCTACTTTTCGTGCAACTTGTCTCGTAACGATTTTGGCCGTTGCAGGGTATGT
The DNA here is from genome assembly GCA_949126865.1 of Montipora capitata. NCBI lineage: Eukaryota > Metazoa > Cnidaria > Anthozoa > Scleractinia > Acroporidae > Montipora > Montipora capitata. The sequence goes on from OX421455.1 coordinate 2,466,526, forward strand.
TACACTGTGAAATGTTTCGTTCAACTCGTCCCGCCACAATGTCGCCAAAACATTGCGAGACAAGTTGCACCAAACATTTCAAAGTGTAAAGGCGCTGTTACACTAGGCAATTTCTCTTGCAACTTGTCTCGCAATTTTGTTGTTGCGCGTTGCGATACAGGTTGCTTGAATCGTGTTACACTGGACAACGTTTCTTGAAACTTGTCTCGCTCGCGACGGTCACAAACAGCGCGGAGGACCGGTTCTATAAACAACATTAATTGGCGCAAAAGTAAAAAACGATGAATTGTGGTAGTAGAAAAAGAAAATATTTTGCTTTACTGGTAATAGCCGATTTGTCAACTGAAGACGAAAATGGGGACTGTTTCCATCAAGGCGAAATCGCGTTAACTGGGTCAGGCCCTGGATGGCAAGAAGGGAAGAAAGAGGGGTATTTCACCAACTTGCGAGGGAGCTTGCTGTAGAGGATGCTGGCGGATACAGAGATTTCTTTAGAGTTAACAGCCAACAGTTCGAGTTTTTATTCAATGCAGTTTCACACCGAATATCTAAGCAAGATACAAAATTACGATCAATTATCAAACTTGCTGAAAGGCTTGCTGTCACGCTAAGATATTTGGTGACAGGTGAAACCTTCAAGTCATTGGAGTACTCGTTTAGGATCAGTAGAACTATGCAACACCTTCTTCATCTCCTCTACCATCATATTAAATTGCTGTGAAAGGGTTTGCGAATCAACGTGTCTTTGTATTCCACAGCGATGGGTGTTCTTTCAACGCTTGAATCAACCCTTTTTTTCCCTCATCTGCAATTTTGGTAGCTAGCTGTCGTGAGTTCAGGCGCCACTTTGTCTTCGAATAAAACCTTACGTGCACAAAAAGAACAATTTGATTGGCCAATGCCATTAAACGTTGGCAACATCCAAAAAATAAATTCCGCTCATATTCTCAGGTTAGGTAGGCCTTAGTGTGAAACAAATCACGACATACTTCGTTTGGCTGAATACCGATTTATTCACGAGAAAAAAAATCGATAATAACCCAATTCCGTCTAAATGCCGCTTTTGGAGCTCAGAATTTACGACGAATCTCGAAGCTTCGTGTCACAAAATGAAACAACCTGAAGCGATAAAAACTATCAAGGTCTTCATTTTCGAGGTCTTCGTTTTCGACGCTAGCTACCGATTTTATTATACCGTTGACAACCGAGAAATTGAAAAATTGTATCTGGGAAATAACCACACAGAAAGGAAGATACCCACAATGGCAATGAGGTCAGGCTTTTGAATTGAATTTTTTTTTTCACATAATTACCTTCTTGAGCCTTTTGTCGGGATTCCCATAGAAATCCTTATATTTTTGTCGGCCATGTTCAAAATGACCTTGGGGCGCCTGTGATGTCGTCAGCCTATTGCTATTTCGTTGCTCTGTGCCTTTTTCACAGTGTTTTGTACTCAGTCCACGTCTTATACCTGGTCCGCAATTGGCCGTATTGGACAACCGTTGGTTTTTTCCCACCCGACCCTACCTGCGGGCCGCATCAGGGGGCACGCCAATTTCGGCTGCTCTGCTCCTCTCTTGATGCGGCTCTGCTCTTTCCGGGAAACAATGAAGTTGATTTATGTTACATGTTACACCTTTATTTATCACCAGCGTAGGATTATACCCGGGTCCGCCGTCCACGTTTTGTACTGACCGATTGGAAATCCATGTAACGAAGGATTTCAATTAGTGAGATCCGCGAGAAAATACGTTTTAAGTGTGGCCTGACCTTTCTCGTTAGTTGTCTAAAATAATTTGTTAGCGAGTGTTAGCGCACGTTTACAGCCCGGTATTATGACTAATAAATTAGATTATTGTGTTGAAAAATTCTGTCGAAACAAGCGGCAACTCGGTGGTTTAGTGGTTCGGTTCGATTCCCGAGCCCGGATATCTGGGTTGAGTTTTAAAAGAAAAAATTTCAATTCCCAGAATTCCTTTCCAGCTGTCAGTCTCATGAAATAATGATAACCATATGTTCAAAGCCGGTTGATACTATATGATTATCGTAATAGCATTGTCCAGAATGAGTTGAGAGGAGATATACGTGATTAAGCAACTACGAGAAAAAAATACATGAAATAGAAGTGAAACTAGAAAGGTGGAGCTGCAAATATTTCTGAGTCCAGGGTATTCCGCGCACACGCTCTTCCATGTTTTAAGGAGCATTCGAAATCTTGATCTAAAGCGACTCCTGGACGGTAATTTACCGTTTCCAAACTTGTTACCTTTTAACTTTTTGTCTCCATTGCAAAACGAGCGGAGACGTTATTCGGACAGTCAAGCAAAACCCGAACGCTCTCACGAAAAACCTGAAAACTTCGAGAGCACGTGAACAAATGCCGCCAAAAACGTTGTCAATTTCACGACATAACCGCCAACGTTTCATTGGTCAAAAGTGACACAAACGAGTAACCGGACAAACCGTTAACGTTTGAAAAGTAAAACTTCGCGCAAAATCCTTCACGCTTCAAGGATGGACGCAAATGGTAGTAAAAATGTAGTAGAAGGCAGGACATTGGTGTGAGTCGTTTCTGCAAAAAAATTGTCGATGGCGTTGCTTGCGCGATGGAATGCACGCTGAAACATTACAAATACACTTACCGAAAGCGTCAGAAGTCACTCAATAATTTTGTCTCGGGCAGTCATGCATGGGCTGACTTTACATTTTTCAAGTTGAATTATTTTTCCGATTTTTTTATCGAATTGCCTTCGAAGATTTATTCGGTTGCAGCATAGTTAATCTAGGGACTGGTTATGAAACCCTGGGAATTTCAAAAGCAGGAACAATACAGTAGCAATTAGATGTTGAACCGACCGTGACCCTGCACAATCTTTTGTTTTTGGTTCGCAAGTTAATTTCGAATAAATTAGTCGAAGCTTTTGATTGGTTATCCTGCCGAAAAAACATGAAACAAAGAAACTTGTCTCGTTTCATAACCAGCCTACATCTATAAACTATGGTTGCAGCATAGTTAATATAGGGGAATGGTTATGAAACCCGACAAATTTCTTTGTTGTATGTTTTTGTTCTGTTTTTTGGCCTTGACCGTGCACAAAACACAATAGTTGTTTACTCCGTACTGAGGAACTAACCAATAGAAACGTGTTGGTTACGCAATTCATGCATAGTGTATGAGCGCGAAAACATAAGATCGTGCACGGTCAAGGACTTTCCAACCTAAATCTTGGCATCTTTGTTTGCTCCTTCAACCCATCCTCTACCTCTGAAATGACTATTATCGACAATCCGTAAGTTTCTCTAAATTGACTATTATCGTCAATTTAGGACGCTTAGAGCTTGATAAGGATTATGGGAAATGAATATCTATTTTTAAAATCCGAACCCCAATGCCTAAACTCGCTGGACTCGAACCTGGGAATGTTCGATTAACAACCCTTTCACTTAACCACTAGACTACTGTATCGCTAACTGACAAAACACTTTTTAAAAAGATATTAATATATTTTTTCTTCCGAATGCTGCTGTAAACGTGTATTATCACCGGCTAAGAAACAAGTTTAAAAAAGGAGAAAATGTCGGTTACCAAACCTTAAGAGAAAGCTAACCATTTTAAAACCAAGTACTAGACTTAACCACTATTCAGCAATGATTTTGTATGTACTAATTAGATTTCATAAATAATCGGTGCAATTGTCAGCCAGTTGATCTTTAGTTGTTAAGTGGATAAAAGCAGTCCCTTTACATTGGGAGCTCCGGGTTCAAATCCCTTCCAAGGATGTCATTTTCCTTTTTTTCTTTTCATCTGCTACCACAAGTCCTGGGACAGAGTTAAATTACGAATTGTCGATAATAGTCATTTCAGAGGAAATTGGCTCCTTTGATGTTTGCAGAGCTTCAAAACAAGTCTCCTCCCTCTATTATGTAAACTATGGTTGCAGTGAGAAACACATGTATCTTGTAGAAAAAGACCAAAAAAAGTGAGCCGTAATGGAACAGTTGTCTCTGCGACAAATTGAAAAAGCTAGAAACAACGATTCATCGGAGCGAGAAAGTGGACGGCCAGTGCAAAGGAAAATAGGGAGCTTAAGCAACGAGAACGGCGACGGCAACGAGAACGGCACAAATTTGCATATTTAGTGACCAAAAACAATAACTTTGCACGCCCAGCACGTGCGTTTTTCACTTTTGTCCATTCCTTTGTCGTCGTCAGCAAAACTACAACCACCCTGCGAGCAGAGCCTCCTTTTGTCTTTTTTCTTTACTGAGGAGGAGAAAAGTAGGCTCTGCCCAAATCGCGTCAACTCTTTGAAGCTGCCGCAGCCCGAACTTCTGGACTAGTCAATCTTGTTTTCTCTCGTCAAACCGGTTTTTCCAGTGCGAGCGTCCGTTTAGTGACAAAACCGATGGTTATAATTGAGCCCGCTGGCATGAAAAACCAAGATGGCAGCGAGATCTGGCATATTAGGCTTGGGTTGGAGACTGTATCCTGGCAACATGCAGCGCATATTCAAAAGAGATCTTACTCGATTCATGCAGAGCCTTTCTCGAGAACGCCAAAATTGAGCAAGCAAAAGAAAGGCTCTGCTAGCAGGGTGAACTACAACGTGAGATAGCCAAATTTTAGGTTTTATGACGAACGTCAGCACTTGAGGATAAATTTTCATTCTCTCCCCTAGTATAAAGTAAGCGCCGTTCCGACCAGTATCATTTTTGAGAAACTACCACACCCTTGTCATATTAAAAACTTAAGGTTGAAATAGTCACGAAGGGATCACCTTAACGTGAATTTATATTTTGAAATGACGTTTTCGTTGCCGTCGCCGTCGTCGTTGCTTAACCTCCCCATTATTTCAGTCGAGCCATCTTTATAATAAAGTCCACTACTCAACAATGAAACAGGGCTATTTATCATCGAAATTAAGAAAAATCAAACGTAGTAAACTCTTCGAAGACAACCACAAAGGGTCTGGGATCAATTCTTTCG
>OX421455.1:2476512-2489012 GCA_949126865.1 Montipora capitata
AATAAACTCTTTCAATAGTTGTGTGCATGAATACGCTGATTCAGCGATAAATTGCTTGAAAAATCTTGCTCATAAGACAAAGCATTTAACAAACTAGACACTTAAATAAAAGTTCCCTTCCTTCCATCCTTCCTTCCTTGCCTTCCTTCGCCAACTCCTTCCACACCACAATAAAATTCACGCATGAAATGTCATCGGAAAAGATTGTTTTTCTTGATACCGAAGTTTTTAAAGACTTAAGGTTCATTAGTGACAAAATCCGGGATGTACAAACATGCATATTAAGCGTTCCAATACACGCACTTCTCCTCATGTCACCCTCTCAGCGTCAAGAAGGGTTTTGTAAAAGGAAAAGCTTTGCGCTTATTAAGAACAAACTCGGTCAGGGGTTAAGAATTCTTTGAGTTACTTGAAAAAGAAACAATTCTTAACTCGCCTTTTAGAACGAGGCTACCCCCAATCAAAGCTTCGCCGAGGATATCTTAACCGAAATAAAATTCTCAATACGCAATACGGCTTTACAAAACAATCTTAAAACATCCAAGAAATCTATTCCTTTCATCACCACTTTCAATCCTGCTACACCGAATCTTAAAAAGATCTCATCAATCTAGCGCGAATATTCCCAAATCCCCCAATGGTTGCATATCGGAAGGACAAGTCCTATCTGGTTAGAGCAAGAATTCCTTCACTTCAGTTTAACAACGAGGCCTCGGTTGTTCAAAAGGTGACCATGGATAGCGCTATGCACCGGATAAATCACTATCCAGCGGATAAACACTAGCAAACCAATTGAATTATCCAGTGGATAGTGATTTATCCGGCGGATAGCGCTATCCATCGTTTGAACAACTGGGGCCAGGAGTTATATACGGTGAGGGTCGAGTCACAGCGTTACAAATCAGGGACTCTATCGTTAACCCTAAGCGATCATCTTCCCGCTACTTACGTCTCACTAAAATCTAGGGCCATTAAACTACAATCTAAGGGACATAAACCAATGCTTTTTCGCTCAAAAAGGTTTTTTCTGTTGGTACTTTTCTGTCCGATTTAGAATGTTTACCGTGGAGTACAATGGATATGTATTCTGATCCCAATGAGGCTTTAAGTTATTGGTATTCTTTATATTTAGAAGCGTGCTGGATTCGCATGGCACAGCGTGTCACTGAGAGGGAATTCTTACCAGAATGGTTCAACAGTGAAATTCAAGCCGCAATTGCCACTCGGAACCATCTGCATATAAAAGCGTTTTTGACAAACAATGCTTTAAATTGGCCCGACTACCGTTCTGCGCGTAATGGGGTGGTCCATTTTATTCGTTATGCTAAGCGCTCTTTATACCGAAACTTAATTTATAATAATCTTGAAAATCCTAAAAAGCTCTGGCGCATTATTCGTTGTCTCGCACTCTCTAAATGTTCCAAATTACCAAATCATTTAATCATTGACGGTAAGAACTATCTGTATCATGATGGCTATTATGATACTGCCAACCCTTTTAATGAGCATTTCGCCAATATTTCTTCATCTGTTCAGTTTAAACCACGTTTCTTCCCGCCCAACTGGGATCGTATTGGAGATAATGTTAATACCAAGTTGCCATCTTGAGTATCTATGTCTCAAACTTTTCTTAGAACTAGCCTCCAGCAGATACCTGCTTTCAAGGCTACTGGGCTGGGTGACCTTAGTAGCTACTTTCTTAAAATAGCTGCTTCATCTATCTCTCCATCCTTGACTGCAATTTTTAATCTCATCATTTCTTCTGGTATTTTTCCCGACCTTTGGAAAACTGCTCAAGTTTGGCGACCGCATAAGGATGGTTCGTTGTTTGACAAATCCAACTACCGCCCAATATCGGTTCTGGCAAGAGATTATAAAGGTAAGACAAGTAATCCCTCATACTGGCCCTATTCCCATCGTAATCCCTCTTAGGTTATTTTTAGATGATATCAATTTTCCCGCGGATAATGTTACCGCGCGCGTTACGTGGAAGTTTCGTGGAGGAGGGAAAGTGCAGCAAATTCTGTACGATGCCACTCTCCGTTTTCAAAATTGAGTTTCATGGCCTGATAAAATTCATTGTCTGCAAGATACAGGTTTCAAACATACATCCTTGGAATTGCTTAACTGTCTAGTTTACAGTGATACCAATTTGAAGAATTTCCAATCTATCAAACCGTGTTAAATAATTTTGACAGATGCAGATATGTTTACCTTGGTTGCATTGCGTTACTTGTCCATTTTAGTGCGCACTTTCACATCGTCTACAAAATTCTGTCGCTTACAAAACTCGTCCCTGTCAAGATACAGTTTGCAATCATATATCATGGAAATCGGTTAACTGTATAATTCACTCTGATACCAATTTTACGATTGTCTAATGTAGGAAACCATGTTAAATAATTTGTAAGAAGGAGCTATATTTTACGCATGCGTTGCAAATTGACTTCAATCCGATCTTACGGTTTTAAAAATTTTTATCGTGCGGTCAATTGAAATTTTCCTGTCATGTGTGGTACTGTTTGAAAGCGTTAGCTGTCTAATTTATGAATATCATAGAATTAAGTCACCATAGTTTAAGTCCGCTAAGAAAATCGAGAACGCGTTGACCAAGTCAGGAATATGTTACTTGGTGACTGTAGTCCGCGATATTTCATTGTGTACAAAATTCTGTCGCCTATAAAACTAGTTACTTTCTAGATACAAGATGCAAAGATATATCATTCAAATCGCTTAACTGTGTTGTTTACAGTGACACCAATTTCAACACTGTCCAATTTACGAAACCGAGTTTAATAATTTTGAAAGATGCAGGTATATTTAACATGCGTGCTTTGCAAATTGACTTCCATGCGATACCACTTGTTCATACATTTTTATCGCACTGTCTGATATCCGTCTAATTTATGAATATCTAAGAATTAAGTCGTCAGATTTTAATCCCGCGAAGAAAATCAAGAACGCGTTAACCAAGTCAGCGATATATTACTTGTTGACTGTAGTCTGCGAATTGCCAATGTTTACAAAAACTCGATCCTTTCAAGATACAGGTTTCAAACATCTATAACTGAAATCGCTTAATTGTCTAGTTTTCAATGATACCACATTTAAGGTTGTGCCATATACGAAACCGTGTTAAATCTTTTTTTTTTAAGGAGACAGGTATATTTAACATATGTGCTTTTGCAAATTCACTTGAATCCGATAACACGGGTTCAAAAATTTTTATCGGACGCTTGATTCAAGTTTTCCTTTCATGTTTGGTACTGTTGTAGAGCTCTATCTGTCTACTTTACCACCATATAAGAATTAAGTCATCATATTTTAATCCCGCAAAGAAAACCGAGAATGCGTTTATTAAAGTCAGAGAGATCGTACTTATCGACTATAGTCTTCCATTTGCCATTCTGTACAAAATCCTGTCGGTTACATAACTCGTTCCTTCCAAGATACAGGTTTCAAAACATAAGTCATTGTAATCGCTTAACTCTGTAGTCAACAAGTCACGTTCGTCCACAAAATGTATATACGAGTTTGTCTCAACATCCTCCGCCATTATTGTTTGATGGTAAATCGCGAACGACGCGAATCATTGCGTGAGAATTCGCTCAGCTGTCAACATTGGTAAAAATGAGGACATGTGATTGGCTATCAGTTAACCCTCGTGGGAATACCGGACTCGCAGGAGATCTAAAAATAACCTAAGAGGGATTACGATGGGAATAGGGCCAGTATGAGGGATTACTTCTCTTACCTTCATAATCTCTTGGTTCTGGCTGTTGCCTCAAAAATTCTTGAGCGTCACGTTCACTAAACTTTTTACTACTTTCGTTCCCAATACGAGCTGACTCTAGATTCGCAATTTGGTTTTCGTAGTTATCGCGTAGTTATCGCCCCTGTGACCTTGCTATCGCCGATCTTTCTGCATCATTAGCAGTAGGCTTCCTCTTCTCCATCACATTAAACCTTATCTCAAGTCTAATTCTGCTTTAAGATTCTATAATTCTTGTGTTAAAAACTGCTTTATTTATTGTTCTGCTGCCTGGGGTAACTGCTCCCGCCACCTTCTTTAACGACTCCTTCGTCTTCAGAAGCTTGCGGAGCGTATGCTCCTTGATGCCGACTTCTCTCAGGCTTCTATTTCTTTCTTTTTTTCTTTGCGTCGCGTGGACCTCTGGGCCGTTTTTCAAGAGCCTCTCTTCATGACTTAAAGGTGCCATGCCCACATAACAACTCTGTTGAGCACTTAGAGGATCTACTCTGCTCGCTTTGCCGCTATTCTATTCATTGCAACTGTTTTTCGTAGTGCCCGCCACATCCCCTATTAAATCTTTTAAAACTATTTTACTCTCTTCCATCGATTCATTTATTTCTTACTTTATTGCATGCGTGTTTATAGCTAATTCTGCTTATATATATGCTTATTGACCCAGGTTCAATTCCTGGCTGAGCCACATTTTCACTTAATTGCTTAGTTGTGCTGATTTCTGTTCCCAAATTAACCTTGTCTATACATATATATATATATATATAAAGTAAACACACAAGGCAAAGATCAGATGTTGCTACTCTGAGTTTCACGCCGGTTGGCGATCTTCAGCCTGAAGATCTGTTGCCTGAAGATCGCCAACCGGCGTGAAACTCAGAGTAGCAACATCTGATCTTTGCCTTGTGTGTTTACTTTGTTTTCGCTCTACTTGTAATGGTATTGAGCGCTCTTTACCTTCACACCACACTATAAACTTGGTATATATATATATATATATATATATATATATATATAGTACTGTTTCGGCCTTCTGGGCCTCATCAGTGCAGTGCTGATGTCTGGGATGGAGGTTAAGCTTATAAAGCCACCCCAAATGCCCCACACATGTGATACATCTAAGCCATGCCAGAGTGCTCAAACTAGCGAGCTAGTGAGCATGCGCAATTGCTAGCGGCAATGACTCATCCCAGTAGAGTGCTCAATTTGGAAATGAAAGCAAAAGCTTTGTAATGCCAAAGAGCTATATCTAACTGCAGACAGTACTTTTTTTTTTCGTGAAAGACAACCTTTATTCCGAATAAAAAGTAAAACAAGCTATTTACAAACACACGCCACTAAAGAAGAGGAAGCACAGAAAAACCGATTGAAACCAAAAGCCGGAGTAAGCAGCTAGCCGCCAGAGCGCGGGGCCCTAACGGTAGAGTCCATGAACAGCGCAAATTCCCTAAGGAGAGCCCCTGATAGCGGACACCGCGAACAGCGCACGGACAAAAAGGTTACAAGGATTTAAATGTACAACTAGATTATAACTCGGGGAAGTCCATTCTCCACAGCACAAAAACCGTCCAGAAGCCAAAGATCACGAAAGCGAGATTGAGAAAGGCGCTTAGAATCCAGGAAGACCCTCTGTTTTAAATCATTACGGACATAACAGATAATTGCTCGATGGTCTTCTCTTCCGTTTTGAAAGGTGGCCCTATTCCGAAAGATCCAAATGCCGTAGAGTATGGATTTCACCAAGTGGCGTGCAATGCGGGCCCTCTTAGAACTAACAGAGGACCAGCGAAAGAAAAACACGGTTAAAAGACTTATAGCAAACTGGGAACCAAGCACCAGGGAGAGGGCAGGTGCAAAATGCGACCAGACCCTCTTCACCCTACCGCAGTTTAAAAAGCAATGGTCAATGGTGTCACGTCGGGGACAAGAGGCGCACTGACTAGAAGAGATAACACCCCAGTTAAAGAGAGAATAGCGCACCTTGACGCCACGAAGGATAATCAACCAAATAACATCATTCTTAAAATTCTCTGTAAAAGGATCCCGGACAAGAGACCAGTGACCATCGAGAGAAAACCCTGGCCCGATAACCAGAGACCACTGTCGATGTAGGATTGGCGGGGATGACTCAACGGACAAGAGTTTCTTATAGAGAACCTTAGAAAGTAGAGCGCTGTTACCCACCCTTGACAAGGTATCCAAACAAGCCTCGTAAAAAGGAGTCGGGAAGACAGCGCTAGGAGCAGAATTATCACGCAAAGAAAACCATTCGGTACGCAGACAAGATAAACGGCGACCAACAAAGTACTTAAGCATAAAAAAGCTAGAATCCTCGGGAGAATTGAGAACAGAAGCCATCCCCGCCAGTCTTAAGGCCTGGGCCTTTAAGGGGAGGCTAATGACATTAATACCCCCATCCTTCGGTTTCAAAAAGAAGGTATTACGGCTGACCGTTTCCATCTTTGAACCCCAGAGGAAGGGCCAAATCAAAGCATTAACACGTGCAGTGACCCAGGCTGGCAGATTGAGAACTCTGGCCAGGTAAACCAGCTTACTTAAGCCAAGCATATTAATAATAAGAGCCTTGCCAGGCAAGGACAAGGACCTAGATTTCCAGAGATTGAGGGATTTCTCCAATTTCTCAAGCTTGGGCTGCCAATTCAAATGTTCGGTAGGGATGGTGCCGAAGATGACACCAAGGATCCTCATTTTCTTAACCCAAGTGAGGCCAAGTGGCTCATCAGAACGACTTCTCCAAGCCCCTAACCACATTGCTTCAGTTTTACTACGATTAAGCTTGGCGCCAGAACCATTTTCATAAACGGTGACGCAATCAAAAAGGTTGGTCAAGGATCGAAGATTTCTGAGGATCGCCGTGGTGTCATCAGCATACAGGCGAACACGCGCCTGCAGTCCTCTTGCACCAGGAAGGAGAAACCCCTCAATCCCAGGAGAGCTGCGGATAAGGGAGGCCAAGACCTCCACGCAAAGAACATAAAGCAAGGGAGACAGAGGGTACCCCTGACGCACCCCACGCTCAAGAGAAATAACATCAGTGAGCCAACCGTTCAGAATAATTTGCATGAATGCGCCGTTGTAAAAGGTGGAAATCCATCGACAAAAGTCAGGGCCAAAACCATAAACCTGAAGGAGCTTTAGAAGAAAAGAACGATTGACTCGATCAAATGCTTTCTCCTGGTCAAGACTTATCAAAATGGCAGACTCATCAGTCCGTTGAATGTAGTCAAGGACATCGCGCAAAAGGGTAACATTTGAAAAAATACTTCGGCCCGGAACAGAACAGGTCTGGTCCGGGTGAATAATGTGCTCAAGGACTTTAGAGAGGCGCAAAGTAATCGCTTTAGAAATTATCTTGTAATCTACATTCAAAAGAGAGATGGGCCGCCAATTCTTTAAATTCTTGACGTCACCACGCTTCTTAAAAATCAAGCGGGTGACACTGCCCTTCATTGAGGGACATAATTCGCCGTCAGCAAAACATCTATTTGCAACACAGAGCAAAAGGGGACCCAAAGACTCCCAAAAATGTAAATAAAATTCCACCGACAGCCCATCAGATCCGGGTGACTTTCCGGTATTAAGACTTCTGACGGAGTTCAATAACTCCTCACTAGACAGGAGACCCTCACACGAGATACTTTGAGAAGGAGAAAGGAATTTTTCCACGGAATCTAAACAACGTTGTTGTGAAGGAAGATCAATAGGTTCATTAGAAAAGAGACTTGAATAAAACTGCACATGTGCACGCTCAATTTCTTTACGTGTAAAAACCTCGACATCGTTAGAATCTAGAACGGAAGTGAGAATATTACGCTCAAAGCGCTCACGCTCAAGTTTAAAAAAATAACGAGTAGGCCTTTCTCCCTCTTCAAGCCACTGAACTCTGGAGCGAACCTTAGAGCCATCCAACTCTTTCAAGGTGAGGGCCTTCAGTTCACTTTCGAGCTCGGAAATTTCAGAGCTAACGGCCGACAAATCACCAGAAGTTAATTTAAGCTTAAGATCAATGATGCGATTAACCAAAAGAACGCGCTCGTGTGAGAGCTCCCTGCGCTTATTCTTAGAAAAATATGTAATTTGTGAACGAATAGAATGCTTAAAGAAATCCCACCACGACTTGACTGAAGGAAAGTGCTGCAGACAACCAGAAAGATCATCAATGCAAGTTGTAATATATTCACAAAACGCGCTATCATTTAAAAGCGAGTTGTTGAATTTCCAACAACCAGGACCACGGGAATTATTCCCAGAGGACTGGATAGAAAGATAAACAAAATCATGATCGGAAAAAGGGCAAGGTTTAATTTCGCAGGAAGCAACGGCTTAACTGCAGAATACCCCGCCACTTTGAAGCTGCACCTCTGAAAAGGCTGGATACGCGGATACGCAGTCGAAAGTACCACCCCTCCCCAGGTAAACTTTAAACTATATTGAGAAGTGGATACGCGGATACGCGGATACGCAGTGGAAAACATGGATACCCGGATACGTGGATACGCGGACATCACACATGGGAACTGGATACCAACTTCGTGTAACATACTTCAAAATGCTCTGTAGTATATGCATGGATATGTGGATACGCGGATACGCAGTGGAAAATACTTCACGTATTGTTTCAGTGATTAGGCCAAAGCACTCTCGTAGAATTTTAGCTTTCATTTTACGCTTCGGTTAACTACATTTTTTCACGAGATCGTGTAAAGAAGAAAGCACTCGTTTACTGATTAAGCCTAAGCGCTCGTTTCAGTGATTAGGCCTAAGCAATCTCGTAGAATTTTAGCTTTCATTTTACGCTTCGGTTAACTACACTTTTTCACGAGATCGTGTGAAGAAGAAAGCACTCGTTTACTGATTAAGCCTTAGCGCTCGTTTCAGTGATTAGGCCTAAGCAATCTCGTAGAATTTTAGCTTTCATTTTACGCTTCGGTTAACTACATTTTTTCACGAGATCGTGTAAAGAAGAAAGCACTCGTTTACTGATTAAGCCTAAGCGCTCGTTTCAGTGATTAGGCCTAAGCAATCTCGTAGAATTTTAGCTTTCATTTTACGCTTCGGTTAACTACACTTTTTCACGAGATCGTGTGAAGGAGAAAGCACTCGTTTACTGATTAAGCCTAAGCGCTCGTTTCAGTGATTTGGCCTAAGCAATCTCGTAGAATTTTAGCTTTCATTTTACGCTTCGGTTAACTACACTTTTTTACGAGATCGTGTGAAGAAGAAAGCAAAAAACACTCGCTTCAGTGATTAGGCCTAAGCAGTCTCGCGAAATTTTGCGGTTTGGTTCTTACAATATATTTAGAAGTTTACTTGGGGAGGGGTGGTATTTTCGACTGCGTATCCGCGTATCCGCGTATCCGCGTATCCACTTCACAACATACTACTTAGAAGTTTACTTGGGGAGGAGTGGTACTTTCGACTGCGTATCCGCGTATCCACTTCATAATATACCTAAAAGTTTACTTGGGGAGGGGTGGTATTTTCGACTGCGTATCCGCGTATCCGCGTGTCCACTTCACAATATACCTAGAAGTTTACTTGGGGAGGAGTGGTATTTTCGACTGCGTATCCGCGTATCCGCGTATCCACTTCACAATATACTTAGAAGTTTACTTGGGGAAGAGTGGTATTTTCGACTGCGTATCCGCGTATCCGCGTATCCACTTCACAATATACCTAGAAGTTTACTTGGGGAGGAGTGGTATTTTCCACTGCGTATCCGCGTATCCGCGTATCCACTTTACAATATACCAAGAAGTTTACTTAGGGAGGAGTGGTATTTTTGACTGCGTATCCGCGTATCCGCGTATCCACTTCACAACATACTACTTAGAAGTTTACTTGGGGAGGGGTGCTACTTTCGACTGCGTATCCGCGTATCCAGCCTTTTCAGAGGTGCAGCTTCAAAATGGCGGGGTATTCTGCAGTTACTCCGAAGCAACCGCAGACAAATCTCTGAGAAACAAAAAACTTATCAAGCCGGGAACCGATAGAAAAATGACCAAAAATCAGAATTAAACCAAGTGCACTGACGCAGCCTTGGATGAAACTTACGCCAGGCATCTGACAAAGAAAAAGTCGAACGAAAAACAGAAAGATATTTAGCAGGAACAAAGTTCCCACCAAACTTGTCAAGATGGTGATCATAGCAATTGTAATCTCCAGCGATAATAACGGCGTCAGAAGGCAAAAAATACTCGTGCAAAAAACACTTTCCTTTCAGTCGGATTAGTAGGCGCGTAAATATTAATTAAATCATGAGTTAATCTTAAGACCATCAAGTTCAAAAACAAGACTAATAACCCTACCAGATACATCTCTTTTCCAATTGCTAATTATACCCGAAAAGGAATCAGAATCGTTTTCCAACAGCGGAAGACCAGAAACAAGGCCCACGCCAGGCTTTAGAAAAAGCACAAAATACTTCAGGATCGGTAATAAAGGTTTCTTGAAAACAAAAAACATCGTACGAAGCATGAAGGTTATCAAAAAGATATTTCTGAAAACGTTTACTGAATCCCCTAGAGTTTAAGGAAACAATTTGAAAATTCATGAAGTGTGAGGGTTATTAGTCTTCCTACCAGAGCTAACCGGCAAAGGTGTAGTAGACTTACGTGGAGGAGGACCATCAGCAGGGTCCAACCTAGCAGGCTTACGCTTGGACGCCACACGTGAAACAAAAGCACGAACAGAATTCTGAGACGAAGGAGGCGAATCAACAGAACTAACTTCAGAAATTTCCATAGCAGCCAAGGCTTCATCTGAGACAGTAGGAGGAGATTGTGAAGGAACTTCAGCGGCAAGTTGCAAATCAGATACAGTGGGCGTGCCAGTAATAACGCTTGATGGAGGTGAAGGAACCGGAGGAAAGTCGGAGGGAGGCTCAGGAGACTCGAAGAGCGATTGAGACTGCGAGAGCTGTGAAGGGTCTGCAGACTGCTGAGAGGAATCTTGAGTAGACTGCGTAGAATGCAAAGGAAACGGAGAATCCTGACGGCGGCTGTGATGAAGAATCATCGGATAAAGGCTGAGGCGAGGGAACAGGCGGAGGGCGTTCATGAACATCAGAAGGAGGTGGAGAACCGGCAGGAGGCACATCAGTAGAAGGATGCGAAGGATGGGACACAGGAGGGGCAGGAACGTCAATGTCAGCCAAGGCAGGGCGACGCCACCAGGACATGCGACAATCAATGGCATAATGACCATCCTCCTTACAGATGCTGCATTTAATGTCTTCTGTACAGTCACTGAAGGTGTGACCAAGCTGGTCACAGTTAAAACAAACGACATTAGGACACGCTCTGGCAACATGGTCTAGCAAATGACACTTACGGCAGGTGGGGATCTGACCTTCGTGTTTCATCCTAAGGAGCTTAGTACCAAAACGCATGAACAAAGGAATTGACTCGGACAACTCCATTCTAGCCACACGAGTACCACTTTGGATGCCATCATAACCCTGGAGGCCACACCGACGAATTCCATGAACAGAGCCATATAGTGGCTAAGACGATGAGAAAGGGCTTCATCCAGAAGTTCGTAAGGTGCGTCGTAGATTACCACGAAAGTGAATGACGAAGAATTACGACGAGCACGACGAGAAATGAACGAGGACTGGCGAAGAAAACAATCACGGTACTCGGACGTAGAAAACGTTACTGATACAAAACCATTAGGACTGCGCTGCAAACACCTAACACCAGCTGCACGAATGCCGTAATTCTTAAAATCAGCGAAGACTTGAGACAAAGGCGCATCTTTAGTAGGAAGGACAAAGTGAGCCGTACAAGGGCGCTCAGGAAGAATATTCAACGGGTGAATCCGATCCTTTTCGGAATCCGAAAGACGGGCTTCATTTTTCATAATGTAATCATCCTCCATAGACTGACTCAACACTCTTGGACGGCGACCAGGTCGGGCCATCTGGGCATAAGACGGAGGAACAGAACCATCCAAAGACACGACAGACATATCATCTGAAACACCATCAGCCCAGCTATGCTGGGGATCAACATCAGCACTGACATTACGCTGCTGGGCCAAAGGCCAAAGCAGCGATACCACAAGTGAAAGCGAGAACAAAAAACAGACTGATAGGGCTTCGCCCTGGGTTAGCCCAACTAGAAACTGATAAAAGGCCTGGGTCTCATCAGTGCAGTGCTGATGTCTGGGATGGAGGTTAACATGTGGTACATCTAAGCCATGCCAGAGTGCTCAAACTAGCGAGCTAGTGAGCATGCGCAATATATATAGACTACATTCCGTGGTCGACAAATTTGTTTCGTAGGACCATGTCCCACTCTTCAGGATCGTACAATGGTTACTATCTCTACAGGATTACTGTTTTTACATGATGATTTTTTATCCTGCTACCCATGCGCGTACTTGTAAATTACGATTTTTAATTACAATTTCTTTAAGAGGAATTTGTTTGCATGCCGACAGCCGCTTGCTAATTCTGATCGTTTGTTGAGCGTGGCGAGCTCTGGATGACAAATTATAAAATATAAAATATTTCTCGAGTGTACATAAGTGTATGTTAAATAAATGTTGAAAGTTAAAAAAGAAAAAAAACAAAAAAAAAAAACAAACATATATTTACTCTAGAGCAAACCAGTAGCAAACACGGTAAATGCCACATTTGCTACTATATTTACACTGGTGTGCAAACTAGTAGCAAATGTGGCATTTACCACGTTTGCTACAGGTTTGC
>OX421455.1:2494012-2496512 GCA_949126865.1 Montipora capitata
TTAAAAACAAAAGATTTGTATTCTTTCACTTTCTCTCTCAAGCTGTCTGCTTAACACTTACGTCAGACACACTCGTGTGATATTAATGCTTGCCTATCTGGCAACCGTGATAAGAAAGCATCATTCCACTTGCCCTGGGCTATTGGACAGTTTTTCTTTTGGTGTCCTGCACCATGAGGAGTCAATGAGTTGAGAAAGGACTTACTTTTTCAACTACTTTCCTCTTTTTTGCCTTCACACCACTTCTCCTCTCAGTCAAATACTTTACTCTACCTCCCATATACAGCATAATTATTGTTTACCACATAGCCACAACAACCCAGCCAGAACAAAACAATCCTATCCAAATAGGGAATTACTCAATAGCATGGTATTTCTATGGAGTCATCAAAACCATACATGTAACTGAAAGCTAAACAGTGTAAATAACCGAGTTAGGATAATGTGCAAGCCAGCGAGCCATCACTGTGAGTAATGCGAGCCATGGCTGCGAGTTATGCAAGCCAATATGGCGAGCCATGGGAGTCAACATGCGAATCACACAGTTATTGAAAGCTAACCATTTTCAAATGGGTTCTTAGACTTAATAACTGTTTATCAGCGCTATTCGAAATGGGACTTCAATGAAAAATTCGCCTGGCTCGCTGGCTTGCAGATTGTCCAGCCCCTAAATAACTGATTGACCCCAATCCATAAAATTGATGTTTAACCCTAATTTGGGTATGAAATGGAATAGAAATTACCGGTAATTCAAAGTTTCTTTATTTGATATTAGTACCTTTAGAATAACCTAGGCTAGAAAAATCAACCTAATCTTGGTTTGCATCCACGTGATGAGATGGCCATGTTGGCGTACAAAACAATAGAAACTGGCCCCACAAGTTTTGCATAATAATAAAGTCAAATTCCCAAAAGGCATTTTACTGCATTGTTCTGTACACCAACATGGCTTGTGACGTCAGATGCAAACCATCAATAATTATTGTAGGTTAAATTAATAATAAGTCAAAATCAAATTTAGAGCGGTTTTCAAATGAGTGTCGTGAAACCAAAACCAAAGTAATTACTTTGGCCAATCAAAAAGGATGGAGACAATCCAGTAAACCAATCAAAACTTGAAGTAATTACACGTAGCCGACACAAAGCGCTGGAAAATGTGCACGCGCGAGCCATGATTGGTTTTGGTTTCACTTCTGATTAGTTGAAAAATTGGCGCAAGAACTTTGAACCAATCACTGAGTGAAGTAATTATAAATCAAAGCAATTCTCTAATTACTTTTGACACTCAATTGAAAACCACTCTAACTGGCCTGTAACATATTCACTAGTCTAAGAGTGTGTTAAAATACTATTAAACAAAATCTTTGTGAAAGATAGTTAACAAGGAAAAAAGATGTCTGCAATCATCATGTATAAAGCATTAACAACAGCCCACTCCATAATTGGCTAGACTTTCACAATGAAGACTTGAGCCCTTCAAAGTACATTTCTGTTGTATTGTCTTGGTTGATCAGGGTACAGCTTGTGTGAAGACACGAGGAGAAAAAAGGGGTGGTGGCAAAAAACCATGGCAACAGAAAGGAACTGGAAGAGCTCGACAGGGAAGCATTAGAGCCCCACACTTTATTGGAGGTTGGTCATGTGTTTATAATGCTGTCTGTAATGTGAACAGTTGGAGATGAAGGATTAATTTCCCTTCTAAAAGTGGTAATAATAAATTATTGATTTTATCACAGTAGCAATGACCTTTAAAACTTTCATTTCATTTTATTCCACAGTTCAAATAGTTATATGAAACTTCATAATAGTGTATAAAAAAATTCCTTTTGTAACCATTTGTAGCAACACTTTACCGTAGGCATTTTTTGTTAAATTGTAGGTGGCCATGCCCATGGACCAAAGCCCAAGAGCTTTTATTATTCACTACCAAAGAAAGTAAGAAGAATGGGACTCAGGACAGCACTGTCAGTCAGATATGCACAAGTGAGATTTTCTTCCATGAAATGTGAAGTATTTATAGCGTTGAAGGCACACAGTGATTGGCTACTCAAACTCATAACATCCTTTGCTATTCCTCTCTGAGCAATTTGTGGGGATTAGCGCCCAAATATATTGTAATCATTGCAGGAATAAATTAGTTAAAATCGTCTTTTTGTGCTGTACTACAAATCACTGCTTGAGTATATACTAACTCAAAAATAACTGTTTACCTCTGATCAGTGTTGGTAGCTAGTGGTGGATATTTACATTCATTTAATACTTTTATCCACCAATGGCCACCTGTGCTTCATTGAATAGTTGTTAAATATTATTTCAAGTGCTTGCATTGGATATAGGGGTGCAGGGTTGGGTGACAGAGCAACGGTGGCTTGTGAGATCTTCACAAGATCTTTCCCCTTCCAGTAATGTGTTCTGGTTTAAATTGCCAGACTTGAGATTGTGTTCTCTACTGTATGAAACATTTCTAGCTTTCTGATTGGTGCATTCAATCTCTGGTATT
>OX421455.1:2499012-2524012 GCA_949126865.1 Montipora capitata
TTTCATTTTTTGTGTAAAAGCTGATGACATCATCAGTGGTTTTAAGGGGAAAACAAATCACAAAATCTAGAATATTCTCAGAAATATTAAGGACAGTGCCTACTACGTAATTCAAAGGCATTTTTGCGCGGTTTACTGAATATGCGGGAAAAGCAGACCTTAACGAGTGTTACTGAAATCCAAAAAGGAAATTGGGGGTAACCACGCATTTTTTGAAGATAATTATTTTAGTCAACAATATTTGTAAAAAGCTTTATAAAACACAAAGCAATGTATGGTGTTCTTTTCCAAATTGGTGCTCTCTGAAAAATGCATGGTTACCCTTGATTTTCTTTTTGGATGCCAAGAGCACTTGCGAAGTTGTGCTCTCTCCGCCTAGTTTTGAACAGCGCAAGGAAATCCCTGTATTATTAAAAAAACTATAGGAAATCCGAGTATCTCGAGATGCGCAGAACGTATGTGCAATAACAGTAGTAGGCACCGTCCTTAAAGCAGTTCTCTTCAAACTTTGCACCAATAATGTTCATCAATCAATGCATAAAATTACACCCATTGGACAATTACCATGGCAACCGTTTCGCTTCCAGATCGAGTTTGTGCGGAACTGATGTTTCCACTTTCTGTCTTAACTAAACATCATTAAGGAGTTGATCAGGAGACCTAAGGGAACATGGGTTCTATGTGTGTTTTGAGCAGGACTGTCTGTCTTGCCTGATTTGAGAGGAAATTGAAATATTTCAGTTACAAGCAAAAGGGACTGCAGCCAAAATTGTTGCCATAGTTATGTTATACTCTGCACCTTTCTTGCCTATTGACACCTGGACCACTCCCATTGACGAGTGCCTATGAAGTGAAAAATATCTTTTGCTTAATTTTAAGACCTTTCAAAATGATGAAGAATGATGTTTTCTATTTTGGAATATCGTCTTTTTTCCAGAGATATTTAAATTTTTGGATGGCATCACAAACTGTACACAGAGAGACTGGAAACGAGTGTTGCCATGGCAACATCTTAATGGGTGTCACTTTGTACCTTATCTGATGTACATTACTGGTGCCAAGTTTGAACAACTCACATCCAATATTTTTGGAGATATTCTCTATTTTGGGATTTATTACTGTAACAGGCATGTACAGTACAGTTTGTGATGTCATCAATTTTTGAACAAAAACTTGAATGAGAGAAGATATTCCAAAATAGAAAAAGAACATTCTTCATCAATTTTAAAGGTCTTTAAAAAGGGCAAAAGGTATTTTGTCCCACTCCTAGGAGTCAATTGATGAGTCAAGGGATATTACTCATTCCAAGTTTGAATAATATTGCTGTTACACTTTCAGAGATATTCTTGATTTTGTGATCCATCTTCCAGCAGAACCACTGATGACATCATCAATTTTCTAATTTGCTCAACAAAAACTCAAATATCTCTGAAACGAAAAAGATACTTCAAAACTGTAAAGGCCATTCTTCATTGTTTTGAACTCTTTCAAAATAGACATTAATTTTTTTTTTTTTGTCATAGGCACATGAAGACCAAGCCCAATAGATAAGGAAAGTACTTGTTATTTAATTTGTTAATTTTTTTTTGCTCCCTCTCACAGTGAGCCAAACCCTAAGCTCCGGCGTGCTGCCATTGAAATGGGTAAAGTGGACGTGATTTATAGTTTAGGTGAGTGAAGCGAGATAACCACCTTTTAAAACTAAGAGACACCTTTAAACATAAACATGCCCTGTAAAGTGCTACTAGGTTAAAAAAAAAAAAGACTTCCTTTGCTTAACACCTGACTGACAAAATTTTGAGCTTTGATTTTCATCTAAAGGCTGTTTACTTTGAGTGTAAGTTTTGGATTTCACAACTCCGCATCCTGACCGATTGGACCTCAGAGGGTTGGTTCTAGGGAAAAGTGACAAATTTCAATAAAGTACATTCAATAATGATCGAGATAAGGTCCAATGTTGGTAAAAGTACTCGTTTGTCTTGTCTTTGACAATTTGGAAAAAAAATAGACAATACTGTTCATTGAATATACTCTTCCTGGCAAATTTGTTCACTAAGGCTTTGCTGCAAATGTTGCCGTTAACAGTCACACAACAACTTGGGTATCGTTCAATTTGGAATTGTTTTCAGGAAAGCTTTTAACTGCTAACCATCCAAATGTTAAATGAAACAATAATTAGAATTCCAAACAAGTCTTGAAATAAAGTAAATATCCAAGTATTAATTATAAAGAGATTACAAATGTCACTCGGCTTTCTGCGAAAGGACATCAGCAAACCCAGATTTATTTAAAAGTTTGTGGTATCTCAGTGATCTCGAACGCAACTTTCTGTAAATATACTTCCTTTAGTAGATCAGGTGGTGGCTTGTCTTTACTTGATTGTCGATCCAACTGCACTTAACGACAAAATATCTCATCCCTAATAAACTATGATAATGTAGCTGTAATAAGAAGCACTAAGTAAGAAATACAGGTTTCCTTTCATACAAAACCTCCGTGTCTGCGTGCGGTTCATCTCGGTAGACAATTAGTGATTAATTTGCATAGTTTCGAAATCCAAAGGAAAAGAAGAATTCATTTTTTTGGTCACAGTGGCACTTTAAACAGAGTACCTTTTTAGAGACATATCAATTTTATTGTCATTGTTTATACACACTTTTTTATTCTTTGCAGCTTTGAATGTATACACAATCTTGCATCGGAAAAATATAATTTTATCACTGGATGCTGTCAAGGCACTGGAAGAAAGACTAGTTGAAGATGATAGAATACTTATAAACCAATTTGAGTAGTTGAAATATGTTTCTTTTGTCTGTAAATAATCACTACGGTACTTTTAATTACATTGGAAATTATAAAAGAGTAAAAAATACCAGTAATACAAATTTGTGTATTTTTTTCCTTATTACTAGTCCTATTATTTAAATACTGTAAATACCCGCAGATAAGACGCACTCTGAATTTTGGAATAAATCAAAAGAAATTCAAAACTTGTCGGGTCTTTAAAAGTCTTCTTCAACCATTGTTGACTGAATGTAAACTCACTATGAACCCATTGACTCCCAGGGGTTCCCCACTGACAAGTAAAATCGTCTAGCGTTAGACAGAGTAAGTCTGGCCAGTTTAGACGTCAAAGGGTTAAAATCTTAAGTAATAATATAATGAACATTGTTTCTACCAACTTTGACATATGATTGATCTTTTTCTGGTATTTGTTGCAAATGCTCCCGCAGATAAGCTGCACTCTTTTCTAGCGACGATGTTTGGAAAAAAGGGTGCAGCTTATCAGCAGGTGCAAGGAAAGGTTAGGTTTATACAAACGTTGGCCGTGTAGCACTTATATTTTAAACAGAGTTAACTGAATAGAGTGTAATGTGAAGTGCTAGATTTCAATCCCATATGAACCATGTGAGCGTTAGCCCTACAGATGGAAATGGGCCCACACAAGGACAGAGAAAAACTCTGACCAGGGTGGGAATTGAACCCACGACCTTCGGGTTAGATCTCTGCCGCTCTACCGACTGAGCTACAAGGTCAGACGGGAGCAGGCCGTGGGAAGTGAAGATGTATAAACGTAACCTTTCCTTGTACTTGTACATGTTCATTGCCGTGACTTTAACATCTTCACTTCCCACGGCCTGCTCCCGTCTGACCTTGTAGCTCAGTCGGTAGAGCGGCGGAGATCTAACCCGAAGGTCGTGGGTTCAATTCCCACCCTGGTCAGAGTTTTTCTCTGTCCTTGTGTGGGCCCATTTCCATCTGTAGGGCTAACGCTCACATGGTTCATATGGGATTGAAATCTAGCACTTCACATTACACTCTATTCAGTTAACTCTGTTATCAGCAGGTGCACTCCTTTCTAGCGATGATGTTTGGAAAAAAAAGGTGCAGATTATCTGCGGGTGTTTATGGTACCCAAAAGAGAAAAAAAAAAAAGTGAAATTTATTTAAACAAATAAGCAGTTTATTTTAATGTTATCTAAGCTAACCTACATGTATTTGTACCTTCACAGACTTTTAAATAATCTTTATTACACTGCAATATTGGACAATACAGGGAAAAAAAAATCAAAATGATAGCTATCAACAGTTTAAGATGCCCTACACTCTTGCTAAGTTTGACCTCACTTCCCACCGTAAGGCTTGTCGTTTCTTGTCTGTTGGCACAACATAAGTGTTTGGAACATAGTTTCTTTGTGGTCTCTACAAAACAAAAGAAAAGGAAACCTGTTTGAATAATGACCATGCATCAGGAACAGTAGCCTGCAAAGCAAGTGTATTTTGGTAAGAATTATCAGCCGATGTCTTGGATATAACAAGACTAAAAGAGGACTGCGACAAGTAAAACAATTGCACTTAGGGAGAGGAGGATAATATGAAATGGTGGTGGGGAAAGGTTTCTCTCCCTCTCTGCCCTTTCCCTAGTCTAAAATTTCAGCCATCTCCTCCCTAACCCTATAGGGGCACCCCCAGGGGTAAGGGAGGAGAAGCCTACTGGCTGTATGCTTTCAAAATCACAGCCCATTGCAAACGTTGGATCTTGAACAAGCATCTGCCCACCAAAAAAGCTACAGGAACAAAAGAAAAACCTTTTTTGGGGGTTTACATGTAACATCATCTAAAATATAACAAAATATTATATAATATAATTATGACTTTCACCTTTACTCATTATATGTAGCAACCTCTTTCCCAGGGTCTCTCTTCTCTGCCTCCAATGTCGTTGAGAAAAAGACCCTGGTTCAGGCTGGTCATGTGTCTCCCAGAATCAGGAGGTTCACCAAATGTGCGTTAGAGGAGGGATGGCAATGCAACATTGCAAAGAAGGGAATCAGCAAGCGATTGATTTTGTGGTCAGATGACCATTGACAAAACATTTGACAGCAGTATTTTATGTACTGCACATGTGGAATTGGGAGGCGCGGTGGCCTCATGGTTAGTGCGCTCGACTCCGGATCGCGTAGTCCGGGTCTGGGCCGGGCACATTGTGTTGTGTTCTTGGGCAAGACACTTTACTCTCACGGTGCCTCTCTCCACCCAGGTGTATAAATGGGTGCTGGCGAAATGCTGGGGGTAACCCAGCGATAGACTAGCGTCCCATCCAGGGGGGAGTAGAAATACTCCTAGTCACTTTATGCTACAGTAACCGGAGATTAGCGCCAGCCTGATGGGCCTTCTAGGCTTGTAGCAGGCTTTACCTTTTACCTTTACATATGGAATTTGATGTGAAAGGCAAAAAGTTGTGGTCAAATCGATTGGACGTCACAGAAATTATACTTGCATCATTCAAGTTTTCACCTGTGTCCGGATCAACAAAGAATGCTAATAGTTTGCGAAATTTTTGAAGAACAGAAGATTTCAGTTGTGAAAGAAAACAAGCGAAACGTTTATCCATGGGAAAGAAACATGTTTAGTGATCAGCCGGTGTGATGTTATTTGAGTTCTTATGTCACGTATCAACCTCAGATTGTCAAATCACACTATTAATATGTGCAGGTATTTTTTCGTTTTTATTTTGAATGTCACATTATGATCCCTAAAGTCACAATCTTGTACAGGGAGTAGACAGTTTTGACTTACGATATTTATATTTCAACAACTTCGGGTAAATTGTCAATAACATTAAGATACTTTTTTACCACTGCACAGCACTTTAATACATAGCATGTATATTTTTAGTCCCAGTAAAATAAAACAGACATTTTATGTTAGTGTATGTTCTGTAGAAGGAACTTTAGCGACTGACAAAATCAATTTTTTTGTGAATGTCAATCGCCAGCTTGACTTTGAACTTGCCTTGTCGGTCACAAAAGCTCTTGTTTTTAGGTTGACCGCTGTTGCGTGAATTAATCTCCTGTGGGTATATAACATCAGCTCTTTTGACCTTTTTGATACTTACACTGTAACGTAAGGATTACTTATTTAAACATTGCTGTGTCAAACAAATACGCTTTCACCCAGTTGCAGGATCAAAATAATAACGAAAACACTACCCCAGTGGGAAACTGTTTGTTGACGAGTGCTAAGTGACCAGCCTGAACCAGGGTCTTTTTCTCAGTGACAAAAGAGACCCTGGGAACGAGTTTGTATTTGTAGAACTCTTTTCACATAACTGATTTAATTTTGGGAAGTTTTATATTATATGCAAGTTAGAGATCACCCATTGTTATTAATATGCCAGCCAGAACCTAATTGGCTGTTGAAACAATGACTTTTTTTCTCAGTGGTTGGCAAATTTGAATAGCAAAAGAACTGTGATGTCAATGCTTGTAAACAAGAAATTAATATTGCTATACTTTGCCCTGTTATTGATTGGCGGGATTGTGAGTGACCTTTTTCTGTGAAGCAATGTGGAATTTATATTTGAAGGATAAGAAAAACTCACCTCAAACACATCACACTGCAACATTTTACCCTGAAAATAAACAGAAAAAGGTGATTTACACGTAGTTCCTTGATGTTTCTAATAACCAAGTCAATTGTGTATTTCTTTTACATAGGTTTCAGGATTGCACCCAACATACATGTAAACCTGCCCAACTGGTGGCTTGTGATGCCATTATCTCTCTCACTATACAAGCTACACCCCAAAATGAATCATCATCATTTACCCTGACATTCCAGCGTAGGTTTTTGTGACTTTTTTCTCCAGGTGCTTTGTTAGCTTTCCATTCGCCCTTAAACTGGTGATATCTAAAAATGGAATTGACAGAGGATGTTATTTTGCCTTTTGAACTGTGGATAAATTAAGAGAAATAAAAAACTCCAAATTATTAGTTCAAAATCCAAACCTTGATACAGGATCACTTTTCTTAACCTGCCGTGTGTGAGGATGGTGAGTTGAGGGTCGAATAACTAGAAACAGACACAGTATAATCAATGGCACATAAGTGCTGCGCATATGTTATGCACATCATGCCATGTGGAGATACTCGGGTTTCCTATTAATAATTAATGATGCATACTAATACAGTGATATTTTTGCACGGTTTAAAACTATCTGGAGACAGAAAGTAGATCTTAGTTAATGCTCTTGGTCTCCAAAAAGAAAATTGAGCCTGGGTAACCATGCATTTTTGAGAGAAAATTAAGCCTCAATTTGACAAAGAATGCCATGTACAAATATTATTCATCAATAATTTTTATTATCTTTGAAAAATGCATGGTTACTCCCAATTTTCTTTTTGGATTTCAAAAACACTTGTTAAGATCTACTTTTCCTGCATAATCATAAACCGGGGCAAAAATTTATATCTTTGAATTAGTAAGCACCATCCTTAATCCATTGACTCCCGGGGCTTCCCCATCGATGAGTAAACTCGTCTGGCCCATTCAGGTCGGTTTGGTTGTAAAAGGGCTAATATTCATTTAAAAATTAATGTTCTTCAATGTAAAATTCAACGTGAATTCTTCTTCAAAATTAAATTAAAGGGATGCACAAAATATTTCATTTTTTCCTTGTTTTGGGAATTAACTAAAAAGATTTCTTTTTTTCTTCTCTGTCTGGATAGTAACAAAACACCATTTACTCTTAACACCAAGAACAGCTAATCTTTAGGGATAAGTTTGGCGCTAGAATACGCTGAGAAGGTGTGACAGACATTTCAAGTTGACTATGGTACACTGTAAAACCACTGCTTTTTTTTAAATTGATGTTATTATGGAACCCTAACTGGGAAAGACCTAATGTTGTTTTTTTTCTCACCTGGCTCAGATTTTAAAAGTACAATTTCTTTCCAAATGCTTTACTGTATTATAAAATATGATCTCATCATGTATAGTGTATAATAATCTTTTGCAGTCTTTGTGAATGATAAAAACAGTATGTACACAATCTGTGGCAACAAGTGCAGGCTGTATTACAAAATTGTAGCTACATTATTTTGAGGAAAGACTTGTTGGCTAATTCTTACAGGAAGGCAATAAAGCTCTGTCGGCATGATTTTCCCATGGTCTGTAGTCACTTGGTTCAGTAGATTCTTCACTCCCCACACTGATGATGTCCGCAGTTTCCACTTCTTCATTTTGTAGGGGAAGGTCCCGAATTCTTTGCTCTAACTCAGATATGTCTGTAACTAAAAATTAGTTAGGGATAAAATTATTACAATTATGTTAACTATAATTTTAAGATACCTGTATTTGCATGAACTGGTTTTAACTTACTTTGATAATGTTCCCAATCACATCCATGAAAGAAATGAAATTTAAAATAATACTACAAGTGGACAAAGAATTAGCAGCAATAACGTTTTAGGCCTAATTAGGTTAGTAATTTCATTGTGTGGTGGGGTCATATGTGGTGTTTTGGTGTTTCGTTTCGCTTTTTCTGTGTTTCGTGGTTTAGTAATGCCCACTAGAAGTTGTTTTTCACATTTTAACTTACGAAGGAAAACTGGCATTACATCTGGCTTATTATCTCCTGATTGGTATAAAAGCCAGATACACTGTATTTTTGATTGATCTTACCAGAATCAGTACTTGCAAACGACTCATCAAAAACCTTTGATTCCCCATTCCTTTTTCTCAAGACCTTCCTTTTAATATTTCTGCTACCTGGCCGACACTGCTCTTGAGGTGAAATTTCTGCAGTGGAAGTTGATTCTGTTCTCACTGATGGACCTGATGGGTAACACTGCATGTTTTCCTTCCCAAAAACCTGATGTCCTGATGCCTAATTTGGGGAGAAAAAGAGATGAGGATATCTACTGACTTACACTAGCCCATGAAATTAGAGTGGAAGTTAAGTTGTGGAGGAAGAAATTCTTGAAGAGTATTAATTTTGAAAACCTAGTAAGCTTAAAAGAGGCCCTACCAAGGAGGGTCCCGTGTGGCTTGTCTGAATAAATTAAAAGGTCTTGTGTCGGTGCTTTGTCAATGTTTCATGTTGCTGTGACCGTTGCTGTCGGGAATTTAAAGCAAGGATGTTGTGTGTTCCGATTTCACTTTAAATGTTGTCGCTCCTTTTTAGGCCATGTCGCTTGTCGGAATTTGCCCTGGCAGAGCTTCTTAAAAAGACCACAATCACAGCAACAGTATTGATGATAACAATACTAATAATTTTCATCATCTACCGGTATATTTTACATTAAGTTTCATTTGAGTATTATTCTTGAGTAAAAATATCTGAAAAACTAGAAGCTCTCAAACCTAAAGTTATGAGAATAAGAACTTATCAATATCATGCATCAATGAAACACTTGTCTTAAACCCACTGAGGTCTATTTTTACGTACGATGTTCTCAGGTCCTTTTACAAAATGTAACAAAATTATCATCATCAGCAGCTTGCTGGAATTACAGTAGTGTTCCAGATAAGCTTTTCACAGAGAATATGACGAGGCTAAGCTGTTTGCCCACCATCAAGGTTGTCTGTGATACATGTAGTTCACAACAGTCTTTTCTGGACATTTTCATGTGGTATGGCCAGGGACTAAACACTTGTCTTGTCTTATTAATAAGTATGGGTTATTGGCCAAGCGTGAGGTCAAGATGACTGGATATTGGCCAAGTTCTTTTTTTGCGTGTTTATGGACCGAGACGAAGTCGAGGTCCATAAACACGCAAAAAAAGAACGAGGCCAATATCCAGTCATCTTGACCGAACAATCTTGGTCAATAAAGGATTTATTATATGACTTAAAACACCAAAAAATGATCTTTGATCTTGCGGGACCAAGCGAGAAATCCCGAGCGGGCAGTATCGCTCCATCTTGCCCGCTCGGGTAGCCAATTAGAGCGCGCGATTTGGTTCATCTTGCCCGCTCACGGAGTTAGTCATATAATAATAATCATTATACTTATTTTCTAACAATCCTGTTGTTCCTTATTGGAGGGATCAATTATTGATCAAAGAGTATCTACGGAGCAATCAAAGCCAAAATCCCTTCCCAAGTCCAAATCAACAAAAACAAGATTTACATGTTATTGGGAAGGTGACGTGTTACATTACAAACTATCATTGACTTGGTACTGTAAAATGGTTTAGTCATGCCAATGAATTATGTGATCATTTGTTAGGGGGCAAAATAAACTGACAATTTAGCATTAACTATCATGCACAGCCTACGGTATATACCAGCTCACTTGGAATTTGTCAAGATGCTTAACTGCTACAGCTACCATGACAACCTGTTGATTTATTAAAATCGGTCTCACAACTTTTCAGTGAATCAATGGAAAAAATGCCCAGGCCTTAAACAACTAATTATAAGGCATGGAATAAAATGCACTTTTAAGTTATATTTTCTCCTAATCTCTGCAATGATAGTGTCCAGGTTTACTGAATGAATGCATAATACCTGGGTTTTGCTAAAAGCAGGCCCGCGGCCCAGTGGCCCGCGGCCCACGGCCTGCCGCGGCCCACGGCCTGCCACGGCCCGGCGGCCTGAAGGCCCAGCGGCCCGGAGGCCCGGTTGCTCAGTCCTGATTTTCCACAGTTTGTTTTGTCCAGCGGTAAATCCATGTGTATATGCACAGATCTGCATCGGGTTTAGGCGTGCAAAATGGACGACGGTGAGTTTGAATTCATTTAGTATTTTAATCATTTGAATCCTTTTTTCTGTTTGTTGTTGTAAACAGACGAAAACAACAGAGAATGGCAACGTTTTTCACTTAGCAACATGCAACGAAAGAAAAGATTGAAATGATTATTTAAATGATAAACGAATTCAAACTGACCGTCTTTCATTTGCACGCCCAAACCCGATGAAAATCTGTGCATGTGCGTGGATTTACCGCTGGACAACAAAACTGTGTGGGCCTCCAGGCCACCGGGCCCCTGGCCCGTCGCGGGCCGTGGGCCACTGGGCCTTCGGGCCGCCGGGCCGCTGGGCCGCTGGGCCGTGGCGGGCCTTGGGCCTTGGGCCTTGGGCCTTGGGCCGCTGGGCCGCGGGCCTGCTTTTAGCAAAACCCATTATACCCTACCTTGGTCAAATGCAGTGGCGATTTCCGTCTTGGAAAGACCGCGTCTCCCAGAGGATATCTATAACTTTCAGACGCATCAGAACTTTCTTTTCTACTACCTACGTTTTTTTTTTTTCAAATAAAAAAGAATAATCAAACGTTAGCTCAAACGGAGAGCCTGAATCAGTGCTTTTGAAACATGAAATAAGCTAACCATTAGACAATCTTTCGATTTCATCTCTGCTCCCTTCTACGTAACTGTCCGTATAAGCACTCTCGCTAGTTGATAAACTTGGACGCTGCCCTGCCAGTGATTCTGCTCTTTCAACTTCAATTAGATGTTTAAGATCTGCAAAAGGAAGAAAATAAGCAAGTGCATCACGTTTGAAATCGACGAAGAGATTGACAGAATCTTTAAGCATTAACTGCTGGCACTCAACCTTTTTTAAATTGCTTCAGCTTGTCTGTGGGAATATGCGAATATCCTAGTTCTTCCAGTTTCCTTCTGATCTCCTCTTCGGTAAAATCGAACCGTTTTGACATCGCAAAATATTAGTAAGTCGAAACCTCCTGGAAACCGGTGTCAAACAAGAGGATATTGAGGACATCGGGGAGGTTGTATCAACGGTTGATTTCTAGTACCCAGGCTGCCGCTACTCCAGGCCACGTGGTTACCCAGAGACAATCGGTCGTAAACAAACTATCGAGGACAAAAAAAGGCTCTTCGCCACATGAGAACTTTTACGAACACTCACGTGAGCGGAGAAGTCAAATGTCACGATAAATCCTTCCAACAAGTTTATCACATCTCACTTTTAGTTGGGTTCTTCAAACGAGAAGTGTTTTCGAGGTAAGGTTTAAATAATGGTTTTTCTTAGTCGTCAGAAATCGTCGTCAGCTCTGCAAAATGTAATTTTTTTTACCCAATGCAAACAGACTCGTCCAACTTATTGCATTTTTCTTTGTACGTAGACATTTGATCTCCCTGTTGATCCATCTCAGAAATCATGTTAGGGCAGATCATTGTGTTGGCTCTGTTTTGCCAACCGGCCGTCTCTTTAAATCTTCACAGGTAAGGCATTTTGCAACAATCGTTCGTTGGTGCCAACTGGACCAGTTCCTTTAATTCGGAACGAAACTTTGCCGATATTGGCAATACTTGGATATTGCGAAAACATGAATTAAGCTTATATTTGCGTAGCAAAAATGCGCTCGACAAAATTCAGAAACTTTTTTTGTGTTTCTGTTGAATTTTTCCCGGTTTCTGAACTTGGAAACATTAATTTTTTTCTTCACAATGAAACAAAGAGCAACAACAACAATGTTTCCTGGTTCAACACGAGGGCTTTGGATCGAATCGTATGAAATTTAACCTCAAGGTTTGAAGCATTTATTTAATTAAATAATGATTAAAAAAGAGGAAAAATTAATATCCTATTGCCACTTACATTTTCTGTTTATCATTATTAACCAATAAAAAGAAATGACTGCAAACCTTCCTATGGAAGTAGGTCTCAGGTATTTATATGCAAATGCTGCCCAGATGGGCAACTTACTAGGGATTCCCAGTTATGCATTACATGAAGTAGTATCTCATGTTTGCAGTGGTGACATGATCACATGTTTTGTTTTTAGAGCTTATCTGCTGACCAGGGCTGGTTAGACATGCATTTCACTTTAATACAAACCAACAAGGACGTAGAAATTATAGACCTAATTGGCTCTTTGTTGTACCCAATTCAAATCTCCCGGGGTTAGGATTCCTTGTGTATTGTATTTGCATTATAATGTATAGCATAATGTCATTTATTGTATGGAAATACCTAGACAAAATCTTTTGAATTGGGTACAACATTGAGTGAGTCGATTTGATCTATTCCTTGCGATTAAATAAGGAATAGAAATTAATGGGAGAATCTTTTCCAAAGGACAGAAAGTTTAAAGGATGAAAGAAGCTGGAACTCTAGTCCCTGTCCCTTAGTCTGGTTTGTGACTGTAGTCCTGAGCAAGAGTTTTGTTGTTGACTGGTTTACAACCTTAAAGTAGAAATTACAGATTTCACTTGACTTTGAAGATGATTTCTGCTAAGGTCATTGTAATGCATTAATTCACAAACAAGAATTCTTTCTAGGATTTTAGTATGGTACTTACTGACAGGAACAATCCAACTTCCTCAAGTTGTTACTTTGTTCAAACAATCAAAATAATATTTTGATTTCACATTGTTTTCTTGTCCACAGATCAGGGTATGGTCCTGACTTCAACCTGTTTGTTTTTACCCAGTGGTGGCCACAAACACAGTGCCAGATAGATGCAGATGTAAGCCTGAGTCAACATATCAAATTGGCTTTATTTTTGTTGTCTATATAATTATTTTTCTTGGCACAAGATCAAGAATATTGTAATGAGAAAGAGAATGTGTTATTATTCACACTCTGACTCAGGCCGAAACTAAAATTTCCAAGATGTAGATTTATGAATTGATTCCTTGATTCCTGATTTTTAAATGCTTTCTTGGGAACTGCAGACCCATACATGTGTAGAATGTTTAAACTCCCATCCTCATATCTTCTTTCTAGTGGGGTTTAATTAACCCATATGATTAAGTTTCAGTAGCAACTAGTGTGTAGCACTGCGTCGTTAATAGGTGTTTAAAGTATGGAAAGTTGGTTTCATTTATGAACTTAGTTGATAAAAGTAAATTAAGTGACTTCCGCTGAGTGATGAAAACAGCTGATGTTTTGAAAAAAAAAATTCTCTCATCAGCTCAGTTAATACTATCCATACAGGTAATCCTCACACTAAAACTACAATTTAGTTTATTGTTTGGGTGACTTGCAGCAAAATTGTGGACTTGTTTTGATATGGTACTGGAAGTATATCAGTTAAACAAATGTGCATTGACAAAATAATTAATTTTGTGAATCACATTTTTAGTGGTTACAACCAAAGGGTTAACAGACTTTTCTCATTATTCGAGAGACCCTATCTTAAGTTTTCGTGCCAATATGTAAACATCGAAGAATGTCACTGTTTTTTTTTCCTCTGTCACACAACATAAAAGTGTGAAATGGCATTGTGTTTGTTTGAAATAAACCATGTATGGAGACAACATCCAGCACCCAAGTCTCTGACTAGTAGTGGTAAGCTTTTCTGCATTTCTTTTCCATAATTTCCATTGTTTCCATTGTTTACAAGGGGTCTTAGGTCTTAGTTTTTGTAACACCCAGACAATTTAAGCAATTGTCTCTTATTATATGGACACCAGCTGAAACATTCAGGTGGTAAAGGGTAAAGTCTGCTATGAGCCTAGAGGGCCCACCAGGCCGGCTTAAAGTGTCAGGATCACATCTCCATTTCATCTTTAACCCACACTTCAAATATATATGTACTTTTATTTCACAGTGTACGTATTTGTTGTGAGGTTGTTATTGATTCTTGACTAGTTCAGTACCAATTCACTTCTTGGCCTCTAAGTGTGTGATAATGTGTGGTCAAACTTAACCCCTTAAAATCTATGCTAATTTCCTTCCCTTTTGGTCTTAATTAATTGAGGCTGACTGGAGATTCACACAGCCATCATTGAACAAGACATGTGTTCCACAAGGAATCACAGAGTGGACTATCCATGGATTATGGTAATTTATTATTTTTAATCATTTCAGTGGATTGCTTTTTCCTCTACATTCACCTGAAACTTTCAGAGTTAAAACAAAATTATGGTTTTTGTATCTACTGTTTTGTAACAATAATATATTTTTATTTCAAAAAATAACTAATTTTAAGTTGTGCTTGAATGATAAACCTCAGCTAGTCATATTTAAGTCAAATCTCACTAATATGCTTACAAGCTCCATTGTATTCCCTCCACTTAAACAGAAAGCTTATGCACATTTCCATCACACCAACCATAATTATACCAAATGGCTTACTGAGAAATAAACAGTAAGAGTCGATCCCACAAGTATAAATTCTGATTTTTCATTAAATTATTTATTAAAGGCCTACTGTTGGAAAAGAGCATGCACCAGTATTCTGTAACAGCTCATGGCCCTTCGATGAATCTCTTGTAGAGGTAATTTCTGCTAAATTTAATACATTTTAACAATAATTTTAAAAAACATGATTGTAGTTTCTTTTACCAATAATTACCGTATTCATTTTTGTACAACATTGTACATTTGTGCATCATTTTGTGATTAAAATGTGATTTTCCAGTCAAAGCTTCATTGATCCCCATTTACGGTAAGTTGGATTAGTTCAGCTAAATGTGAGGAAGTTTAACTAGTCATCATAAGTTGGCTGTAACTATGCGACGCCGCAAACGTTTCAGTCTGAAATCACTGCAGCTCTTAAAAGGTACACTAACAAACAAAGTTCTAAAATGAACTGTACAGAAAGGTATTTTAGACTCAGAATTATTGATTCTGTAACATTGCGAACAAAAAAATTCATTAAATTTATAATGTTATCGAGGAAATTTACTTAAAGTTACACACACATGCAATCATTGATGAATTGTGTCTTTTAGGATTTGAGACCTCTGTTAGAGCAACAATGGCCTTCATTTGACAGAGACTATGACAATCCTGCATTTTGGTTAGTGTTTCCTTATCTGATTGATCGAGCATATGATATTTTAGATCTGCTCTTCATCATTCAACCAGTCACAAGTGTGTTTAGCCACTGAGTGATTTGCTGGTTCAACCATTGACCTGTTGGCTCACAGTACTGTTTCGTCAAGAGCATTGGACACGAGATAACTTTATACTACTGTGGGTAAGGATGGCTGTGTGGTAATACTCGTGCCCAATTAGTGATCCAAGTAGGAGATTGTGGGTTCAACTCTGGCTGGATCAATATTCAAGGCCTTTAAATATCTGAGCAAAAAGTGCTGCCTTTGCTATTTCATCTGTAAATGGTTAGAATTTCCAAGTCTCCTTGGATAAGGTCTATAACCTGTAGGTCCTGTGGCAAAACCCCTGTTAATTGAATTTTGTAGAATATCAAAGAATCCCTACAGGTACACTCTTTATAGGAGTAAGGCATTTAGTTCCTTGTGTTTTTGTTTGGTAGACTAGCAGTGCAAACTAAAACTTGGAGCCTGGCTCTCCGTCATATTGTGAACACCATTGAGAAACCTATAAAAGGGGATATTTAATTCAACTTTATTGTGTCAATTCATCAGTCCATTACTTGAACCTCAGTCCTGTCAAACAGTCAGTCAGAAAGCCTGCAAGCAGGCTCACTAAATTTTGGGTATATTGGTGAAGAATCATACCTCCAGCAATTGCTGCTTTTTCTTGCGTGCTGGCAGTACTCACTTGATACCCAAAACAAGTGAGCTGTCAGCTAGGAAATTCCTCACTTTCATTGTATATCAGTACCAGTCTGTCAGTCGTTAGCCTGCATAGCAAGCGTTTGCGTGGAAGATTTTTAATGTTTTGGCCGCGTGAAAAATGGGGCAAGACAAGAAGGAAACGCTTGCAGACAAACCCCTGCATTTTGAAAACTGCCCACTTGACCAGTCATACGTATCATCGGCTGTCATAAATTGACCAAGAAAATGTTTGGTCTGACCTAGCTGGAATGAACTTTGGGCAAGAGAAGGTTCAAAAATTTGACAAGGAAAATAATGATAATATTGATTAATTAGAAAACAGATACTCTTCCCAAAGGCGGCCTCGAAGTCCAACTATCATGGAAATGTTCTCGTAAGAATTTCCCGCGACGATAAGGTTTTAATGTTTGGAAAGGCAAATTGGATGCGGCAGCTAACCGCTACAAAGAGGTTCCAAATGCTGTGAACAAAAGTGTTTCAATTGAAATGTCAGAGCACCTGAAATGTTGTAAATATTAGCCCACCGACATTACTAGGTTTTCCTACAAAATTTTCTGTTTGGTGGTGTAATTAACACCCTGTTCTTGGCGGTTGTGTATTGAATAAAGTGATGTTAAAGGAACAGCTATAAATAGTGTCGCACAAATAGTGTCGATCAAAAAATCCGAGTCGCGCCAATCAGAGACCCCGTTCGTGGGTGAACAGGAGTTTTCAAAATGGAGGGGTTTGTCCGCAAGCGTTTCCTTCTCCTCTTCTCTCCTCCCCTCCCACCTCCTCATTTTTTTGCGCTCACCCTATTCTCGCGCGGCCAAAAAAAGAGTTCGCTCCTCGCCCTCTGGAAAGGCTTGCTATGCAGGCTAGTCAGACGTAGGTTTTTTTTACTCAGCTGGTCATTCTGAAAGGCTTGCCTGTTTGTCACTTTATGAGGCATACTTTTGGCTGATGCGCTGAGCATGTATGGTTGGTTCCAGCTGTACTACTAAGGCTTAAATGGCAATATTGAATCTGAGTTCAAGTTTCAAGTTTATTTTTTAAAAAAATTACAGTTAAATTTTACAATGAACAGTACATGCATAATTATGGTAATGCTAATTGAGGTGTGCAGTGTAATGGCGTACATGGCACTAGAAATGATGTTAAGACAAAATAAAACCTCACAATACACATTGGGCCATACGCAATAGACAGAGTGAAGAAACATTGAATAATTATTACAATATTATTAAAATAAGTGAATGAAAAAAAAAAAAAAGAATAGAATAAAACAGAATTATAGGGTTAGATAGTGATGATTATTCAGTTTTGTTATCAATGAGTAGGCATCAACATAAGCATCCTCAACTCCAAGTATTATAAGCAGAAATTTCATAACAATGGTTTTTGTAACGGCCTTTTTGTAAGCCACCCAACAAACTTTCATATTTGACAATGTACGTGTAAATACATCAATTCAACAACCCATGCAATGGTGTTCAACTTTAATATAACTGTGCAAACTTTGCAAGGAGGCAGTACTGTCAATCAAATTTGCACATCCTGATTGGCAGATAATAACTGATATCTTGTAAAAAAAACTTTGTTAGGTGGCCACAGTAAGGCATGTCGCAGTCTGTAATACTCTTAGTCCAAGCTGGACTCTATTAGCCCAATGCATGTTCTAAATAATATTGTTATAAACCACTCCACATAGTGGCTTTTTAGAGACAATTTATAAAACAAGTGATTAAAAATGGAATTGAAAATGAATGCAAGGGTGAAATGCAACATTCATCTTTTGTCACAAACTTGTAATGCTGTTTATCTTTAAGAGTAGCCTGCGTAGCTAAGCATGCGGTTTGCTGAATTTCAGAAGCTTCTTTCCACCAGGGTTGACTTTCGAGTGATTTTGAATGTAAGTGGCCTCGCGAAGAGCAAGCAAAGGAGGAAGGGGCGAGCCTCCCCTTTCAAGTATTTTAGGCCCATCATATTAGACAGTTTTTCTGGTGCATGTACAAGTCCTGATTCATTTCATTTTCTGTGCACAGGAAACATGAATGGGAAAAGCATGGAACATGTTCCACCAATCTTGATTATTTGAACTCAGAGCATAAATATTTTGCTGTCACACTACTTTTAAATATCAAATATGATTTGTTCAGGTAAGAGTTACTCTATGCATTTCCGTGATGTCACTGTCATTACTCTCTCAGATTATCCAGGTTGATCTGTAAAGCTTTAACAAAACCACTGGTCCCCTGTATGGATCACCCAATTTCTCCTGGAAAAAATAAACTTTGGACTTAACCCATTGACTCCCCTGGGTTCCCCATTGACGAGTAAAATTATCTGGCGTTAGACAGAGTAAAATACTAAGTCTGGCCGGTTTAGGCCGGTTTGGACGTCAAAGGGTTAAGGTGGCTGAAACCTGAGTTTCACTACTTTTAAGAGACTTTTTTGTTAGAAGGGTTGTCACTACATCACGTAACAGCAATATTATGGTACCATATGAAACACCAATATATTGTCATGTTTAAACGTCTTCTTCAAATAAGCATGTCGTTTAAATCCAGTAGTTTTAGATTTTAACCTTACTTGTACATAGTTTATACAATAAACAGATGCTTTGTAATATTTAGTAATTTTTAATTTTTTTTGTCTATATTTTATTTTTACATACATTTTTTATTAAAAAAGTTCTTATCACCCCTAGATGTCACGTGGGTAACTAAAGTATTGTATTGTAATATGCACAATTTCTAAATGTTCTCAATAAATAAAATATTAAATATGACAGTAATAATTTATTCTGCCTTTAGAGTTTTAAATTTATGAATTAAATGGATTGATTTTGAATGTGGATGTGTCTTATAGGTTGACAGATAGACTTTTAGGTATCATTTATATAATATTTGATGAAACACTAAAATCTTTTTTTAAAACGTTTTAGAGCCCTGGCAAAGAGTGGAATTACCCCATCTTCTGAGAAGACCTACAAGGTTATAGTGTACATGATATTTTTTGTCAAAGTTCTTTTACATGTGTGCAGCCTGCATTGTATGGTGACTCAGAGACATACTTGTTTTCTGTTCAAAATATGTAAAAACTAAACCCAAGAATTTGAATTGAAATGGACAACACATAAAACTGTCCTTTTCCCTGAGAAATCCACCTGCAGAAAGGTCACGACCTTCAAAATTCCCTAGAGCTGCATTTGTTTCATGCAACCTTTTCTAGTGAAAATAAAACTGCCCTTGTCATTCTGTTTGTAAAATTTCAAATTGTGAATGCCAAGTAACAAGCATGCCTGAATAACACGTCATTTCAGCGAGTCACACAGTGTTGATAAACAAACTTGTTTCACCCATTGACCCCTCAGGCACTGGCTATGACGCTCCCAGATGACGAGTAAAATCTGTTAAGACTGACACTCCCAGGTGTCAATCTGTTAATTTAGAATGATAGTTAAAGAAGTAGTTTGAGTCACCTGACTGGGTTCTGACCAGGAAAAAATTATTACAGTATCTAAATTATTGTATGAGAAGGCAGCGAGGTATTTCGCTCAGTGGGTCCGACTATTAATTAAATAGGACTGTATAACATTACGTTACTATAAAAATCAGAAGGTTCAATATCCAACAACAAGTACAAAACACTACATAAAGGTACAAATCGTGCCACATGGCAAAGCCACTCACAATTCCTTTTGGTGTGGTACTATCACTGTAGTTTTAATTTTATTTCCCTTTTTAGGTGAAGGATATTGAAAGTGCTCTCTATGAATATTTTGGTGTTTATCCGGTGGTGGAATGCCTTATCAAGGTAAAGGCTGTTTCATAAGTTATATCTGACTGCTTTGCATGGTGTTTCTGTTATATACCAAATAGTCTTATATTTGTGATTAATGATTAATAAGTGATTAATAGTAAAACTAGTGTCAAGTTTGTATTTCATTAAACTAAATTATCGATAAAGGAGATAATTATTGTACTTATGCCACAGGAAATTTATCTTCTCTTAAATCAATGAAATTAGTGAGTGATGCTAATGTATCAATGAATTTATTGTTTTGCTTTCAATTGTGCCCTCTTCATCAAACAATAAATAATTATCTCTTGGTGGCAAGTAATTTGCAGTGGGAGGGATGGTTACAGAAAGAGCATACTCTTGATGTGTGTCAAAACATTTATTTTTTCATTCTAATGTGGTGATTGGCAAGAAGTCTTAAGTTATTAAAATAGTTACCGGTACTTTCTTTATTGCTTAAATTGTGCTTTTTAAGATAGACTGCTCGCAGTCCCTTCTGAGTTAGTCGAACCACCGCTTTGGTCACGCAAGCGAGCAGAGAGGAGTATGGTGATTGAGCTAAGATATAATTGCTCAGTCACCATTCGCCCCTCGGCTCACTTGCGTGACCAAAGCGGGCGGTTCGAATAACTCCAAAGGGACTGCGAGCAGTCTATTTTAAGATGTTGCCTCAGTACTCTTTGGTAAAAGTGTTTTTTAAGCTCTCTCTTAAATTGTCATTTCATTGCATCGCATGCAACCCGAAAGGATAATAAAAAATGCCAGTTTTTTTGTCCGGAACACCTAGAGGTGACAAAACCATGATTTGCAACCCTAGAAGAGCCAAATTTAAAGCACTCCCTTCATTTTCTTCCGAGGAGCCCTTTCCCTAAGTCTGTTACAAATAAAACTTCAGTGCCAACCAGATTTTTTTGGAAAGGATCCAAAATCTTTCATTACTTTCATT
This sequence comes from Montipora capitata, assembly GCA_949126865.1. NCBI lineage: Eukaryota > Metazoa > Cnidaria > Anthozoa > Scleractinia > Acroporidae > Montipora > Montipora capitata. The sequence goes on from OX421455.1 coordinate 2,519,983, forward strand.
GGATTGTTGCAAACTATTGTAAAAGGCATCACATTAAAAGATCAAAATAGGATTCTCTCAATTTTTGTGAAAGTAGTTCGGTAAAGAAACGTTCTATCAACTCACGACAATTGGCCCATTTCAGACCAATGAAAAAGTGTAACTGTTACAACCTGACCAACTGCTCTAACAGAGCTTGGAGGAACTTTTAAGACCACATGAATTTGTGTCTGTTTGTTTGGAGCCAGTGAACAGGTTATTGGTTTGTGGGATAATATTTAGCTTTAAGGTGCATTCAATGCCAAATTTTTATTATTCGCCAAATAAATGGGTTTTTGCGTCCTTGTTGCAAAATATTTGAGTATATTTTCAAAAATTGCGAGAAGTGGAATCTTTTCGGGTTCTTTTGCCGAAAATTGTAATAACAGAAAACTGGGCTGGAAACTCGTTTTGCACAATTTACGGCAGAGTTTCGGAGAGTTGATTTTGTTCCCCTGAAAATGCTCGCTGACCTAACCTTTAAAAAACAGAAATCATTGGGTTTATCAACTATGTCAGTGATATGATACGTTTTAAGCATTATCCCACGTTTTGCTCTGACGATGGGCTAACACTCCAAACATCAGCTACCAAATTTCTTTACGGTGGTCATTTTACCACATGAACACAATTGACAAACGCATTTCTTTCTTTCACTTCCCCACCAACGCAGAACCACAGTTTCTTTACAAACTAAACTCCCTTAACTTTTAAAAATCTTCGGAGGGCTCAGTCCTACTGAATAGACTATTATCAGAGTTTGAAGGGGGTAGTTTCTAAAGAAACTGTGGTGCTGCGTCGGTGGGGAAGTAGTATACAAAAATTTGGTTTTATCAACAGAGTTGATAATGTAAATTGGCCACGGTACAGAGATTCTAAAAGCCGACGTTTCGAGCGTTAGCCCTTCGTCAGAGCGTCAGCTTTTAGAATCTCTGTACGGTGGCCAATTTACATTATCAACTCTGTTGATAAAACCAAATTTTTGTATATTATCAGAATTGTTGGGCACCATGCACTGAATAGGAATTACTGGCACGATACTGGCCATTTTGCTAATGTTGCTGTTGTTTTCTTACAGGGCCCTGTTCAGATGTTAGACTCTGTTGAGTTGTGCTTGGATAAACAGCTGAAATTGATCAACTGTCTGGAAAGCGCGCCAGAATGCAATTACGATGAAGGGGTGCAATATCCACCTATTGTCCCAGTTTATGATGTTGCATAGGGACCTGCTATTAGCCAATCAGATCTCAAAAGTTCTAATATTAGTTCAAACTTTTGAATGAGTATTAATTTGCATCGAGATATCTGTGGTTGTTTACTATTTACGAGCAGGCTCCTAACAGGAAGTTCTTTGAAATTGCCATGTGCAATTAGATCTTTAGAAAGAGATAGGAAGACTTGGAAGGATAAAAATGGAACACGTACTTTCCTTTTGGAAATTCCAGTTGGAAATCTGGTCTGCCACTTTACCAGACTTTGCAATTTTTCCGGGAGATTTTGGCAAATGGTAAACAACTAGGATATTGAGTGATTTGATTTGAGACAGGTTTTGAGATAGGTAGGCCTTGTCAGAGTGGTCTTTGATCTAAAGTCAAGAGATTTTGGAGATTTTAGCTAAAATGGTCTTTTTTGATCCTCTATTACAGGTCATTCGAATAACAATTTTAATTTCAAAGCTTGAGCTTGGCGTGTGTATGTCTGTGTGTATGTTTAAAAGTGTAGGCCATTGGAGACAGTGCATTGCTCATTTCAACTTTTCAACTTCTCTCTTCAAATTATATAATTTGAAAAAGAGCGTTTTAAGATGATCGAATATAGTGTAAATACCAGATCATTCAGATGCATGGCGATGTTTTAGACGTTTGTACTATGAGAGCAACTGTTGAGCGCATGCCAAACTCGCTCGTTTGCCAGACATTAAAAGAGTCATTTTTATTTTAGGAACCGCTTCCGTTGGTGTCTGCTCCTCTTTGGTTGCCCTTCGCTCTCACACATTCGCAGCAAATGATACTTTTAAATGCGCGCTTGAAATCCTGATGCAATGCTCCGTACAATAAGGGATTTACTGCGCCGTTGAAAAACACCAACACTGTTGAACCGTACTCTAGCGCGCGAGGGACATCCTGGCGGCTCGCAAAGATCGCCCAAAGGGTCGCAATCCCGCGCGGGAACCAGCAAATTACAAACGCCGTGACAACCGCAAGCAGCGTTTTTGTTACTTTTGCTTCCACCATACTGCGCCGTCTTGCGTTGGTAGACGTGATCGTGCTTTTACGATCCTTGCGTGCCATTTTACCGATATCCTCATTTGATGCAGCCAGGTTATCGAATGAAAGCGGAATCGGACTGCCGGTTGGTACGTTGCTGTGGCTTGATTCAGCTCTGGTTTGAAAGCCCTCATGGTTTCGCAGCTGAACGCTAAGAGATTTTTTACTCATTTTCTTGCTTTGCAGTCTCACTTTTCTGTAGACGTTTAAGTAAAGAACTGCACCCATTATTGATGGGATGAAATAGCAAAGTAGTTGGACAGTCATTGCATAAGCCATGTCTCCCGACCAAAGAATATTGCAAAACAAGGTTCCTTCTATGAATCCCATCTCACCCCATCCATAGAAAGGCAGTGAAGTCCATATCAAAGAATAAAGCCAGCCTGCCATGACAGCGGCCAGAGTTGATCGTTTGTTGCAACGAGTTTCGTAACGATGTGGGTATACCACAGCGATGTACCTGTTTACGCTGATATGCAGCAAAGCCATGATTTGACCCACGGTCAAGAAAGCGTTTATGAAGGCTGTGAGCTTGCAGACGGTTTCAGGTAACATCCACTTTTGTGTCACAGCTGTTGTCATCACAAATGGCACCACGGTGATTGTTATTGAAAGGTCGACAATTGCAAGATTGACAACAACAATGGCCGCTGTTGTGCGCAAGCTTTTAGTTCGAAAGACGGCGGCAATGACTAAACCGTTCCCGAAAACAGCAAGCACCATGGTACAGCCCATAGAAACGACCAGCACCAGTGATGCAGCTGACAACGACGAAAACGAACCGATGGAAGAGTTAGTCAACCGCAATGAAGATTCATTCATAACTGCTGAAAATAATTACACAACAAACAAAACTATGACTCCGATCCCAAAGAAAACAAACTTGTCTCGGTTTGCTGGCGGTCAACAAGATCCATCCATGCAATTTGGCTTGCGATTTGTTAAGGTCTTCCCCAGAATGATGTTTTGAGGCGTCAAAAAGATGTTGAATTCTCGTGATTTCCACCTCCCGACAATGGCATACCAAGAATAAGTTGAAAGCAAAAAGCGTTAAATTGTAACAATCGTTTCATGAATAAACGATTGTAAATCGCAAATTACGCAAATAATCGGGACGTGAGACGTAACCCGCTCTTCTTTCCTTAATATCACAAAACTTCCGTATCGCGATAACAATCGTGATGATGAAAATGAGGAAGTGGAATTAAATCTTTCAGAGCAAGTTGTACCATCCTCTTTTGGTGCATTTTGAAAAGGAATGTGGTTGGGCTTTCAAACTAGAATGCAATTTTCCCAGAGTTTCGAGATCTAAAATATCAAAATGGAACAGCTGCCGAAAAAGAGATAGCAAAAGCGATCGCTGAGAAGCTAAAGCTCAAGTGAAAAAAAGCTGAACATATAACAGTTACGCAAAGGCGGAAAGCCTTTGTTAGGGAATAGCAGAAATGGGTAAAATCCCAAATCGATCAGAAATCCCTTTTGACCGCAAAAGGGCCTGCTGACGTGTTTTTCGGGATGCGTTGCTAAGGATGTGAGAGAATTTGGCAATTTCCAGTTTGGTCAATTTCCAATATTTTTTTGTACCAATGACCCTAAATATTTTTTTTTACATTTTAATTTTTTAATTTTTTTTGACCCTAAATATGACGTCATCATGCCTCGCCAATGATCACGTGACCAATAAAACTCTAAATTTGGAACAATCCTCGATTAACTTCTTCAACGGAAGTCGCTTTAATTATACT
>OX421455.1:2529012-2564012 GCA_949126865.1 Montipora capitata
GGTCTTCGCAGCGCATCTCTTCTAGTTGGGGAGTCCATGGACCATGGTTGAGCTCCTTTAAATGCTATTTGTTTCCTGTAACCATTGGTTTTGAAACAGGAAAATCCTGGGTACAAAATTATTTATTTTTTATTATTGAGATGAGTCATGTTTTTTGTAGATTGCCGGTGCTCTTGCAGAAGATGGTAAAACTCTCAAGGAAATAACCCGAATTGCTAAAGCTGCTGCTTCTGCTATGGGTATGTGTTTTGCTGGGTATTTGTGCAGGGGTTTCATTAAAGGCTGGGCTGGTGGCTTTCAACATCTCAACGGACTGTTTTTTATTTCAAATACAAAGATTGATTTTAAAAAGTACAATTTTGTCCTTCTCTTGATATGTCTTCTGTTGTCAAAGTATCACAATTTCATATGCTGTGTTCAATTCATAAGCCACATTCAACTCAGAATGAATCGCCCCACAATGCATTGTGAAAGGAATGGTGCTCCATAAAAGACCACCTGAAATGTCTCAATATTACGTGTTTTGCTATGGTGACCCAGAAAAGATTGTGGTCGATCACCGATTATTTTTCTTTGGGAGTCGAATTGCCTCCAGCTGAGAAAAGGCCAAGATTTGAGTGCATTTTTTGTCACGTGATTGAATTAATTTTCTTGTAGATATTGGTATCAAATCATTAAACTGTCTAAAAAGGTGTGATTTTTCTGTAGTTGAAGAACATTACTTTGGGCTTCAGAATGCAGGAAAACACATCTCTGCAGCTTAAGAATTTCAAAATTTTCTAGGGGACATGCCCCCAGACCTCCCTAGGAGAGAACATCCTGTGGACCTTCCCAATACTTTGCCCAGGTGTTAAACCCATATGCTTGTGCTTCAAACCTTAATGAAATCTCTGCCTAAAAGAGTGGATAGTTGAGCAACTGAAAAAAAAGGATCGAGCAATTGGAAAAAAAAATGTTCATAGGCTTTTTAGTAATGTATTTTGTCATCGAAGAATTTCTGTTATTAAAACCACCAGTTCTTGCAAAGATAGGGGCTGACTGCCGACAAAGGCAACAAGACAGCGCTCCTTTTTCAATAGCTTCTACCATTATTATGGCAGGGGTGGGTGCACACCAATGCGGTTGCATGCACAACTTGTCCCCAGTGATACTGGTACTCCTTTTACAGACCTCAAATGGATGGAAAGCTGAGTGAACTTTAGAGTGCACATTCTAGGATTTCAACATGGAGCTGTGGAATGTGGTCAGCATGCGATGTCCACTGTACTACTAACACTGTGCTTTCAGAAATTTAAGAGATCTTTTGACAAATTGTTGTGCAAAGATTGAAGTAAATTTAAGTAAATAATGCACGTAATTAGATTCACGCCCCATTTTGATGTCCAACGCAGTGTTCTATAATGTCTAAGAATTTGACACCTATTTCCAACAATAACATAATTGTCATTGTTTATGTATTATTTTTAGGTTAGGATAAATGCAGCTGGTTAATACTTAATTGAAGAGCAGAGTTTGGGAGCCAGGAGTGCTACTAATAATGAGTAATAATGAGTCTTTATTGTACATAATCAAAAGTTGCACGTTATCACATAAAACTACAGTTAAGAAGAATTACAGTTAACTGATCAGTTGTATTAAAACGCTAACCTATTCACAAAACTGTTCTTAAAATCCTCGGTATGAAATATAGGTACATGTAGTTTATTTATACAGGGAGATCTCAGTTGCAAGGTTGTAGGGTACAATTTCAGGACAAATAATGTCATAGAGCAAGTGGTTTTTGTCACTGCTGATCTTTATATTATAAAAATCTTGCCATCAATTTTTTTCAAGTAAGTTGTGTGTATTAATCAATTCTGATACATAGCATCTGTAACATCTAGAGCTATTGAATTTGGGGAGATGATTAAGGGGACACTTCATGCTTATCAAAATTATTGGGCAAATATTGACCAAGGTGGAAAATACCATAATACTCTTTGTTTGTCCTCCAAATTTTGCATAAGCATTGTTTCCAGTTTCTCTTGGGACCATTATAAGTCTCAAGAAAAAATTAAAACAATACTTATGCAAAATTTTGGAGGGACAAAGAAAGAGTATATAATATCATGGTATTTTTGATATTGGCTAATACTCTTTTTTTTGTCCACCCAAATTTGGAAGAAGCACTGTTTTTGTTTTCTTTTGGGACCATGGTAAGTCCCAAGAGAAACAGGAAACAATGCTTATTCAAAAGTTGGGTGGACAAACAAAAAGTATTATGGTATTTTCTGCTTTGGCCAATGGGCATGAATCTAATTATGTTCATTGGAAATATATTGGAAACTGGAAGATGTTATGATTCTCTAATTGTATGGTAAGGTTAAGTCTGCTACAAACCTAGAAGGCCCACCAGGTTAGCACTTATCTCTGGTTTCCGTAGCATAAAGCAACTAGGAGTATTTCTACTCCCCCCTGGATGGGATGCTAGTCCATCGCAGGGTTACCCCCAGCATTTTTGCCGGTACCCATTTATACACCTGGGTGGAGAGAGACACTGTGACAGTAAAGTGTCTTGCCTGATTGTGTCAGGATTATATTACCATTTTTCATTTTTTCTTGCAGGAACCATTGGTGTTAGTTTAGGACCATGCAGCATCCCTGGTTCCTTGCCCTCCTTTGTGTTGGCTTCTGATGAAATGGAGTTGGGACTAGGTAAAAACGATTAAAAACCGTTGTTCAAAGGGCAGTGTGTTTATCAATAGTTTTCTCAGGAAGTCATCAGAGTTTGGCAGCTGCTTGTGATGTAATAAAGTAAACAAAAAAGACAAAAACAGCCAGGCAGAGTGATGGTCAAAATTTAAGTACATGACCTGAAAAGGGTCATTGCATTTCTTCATCAGTGGACTCCCATATTACGATGGCCACTTTTCCCTTTGTTCACTTTCATTCATCAACCAGCAGATTGATAGCCTGTCCCCTAGCTTTTTTTTGTTTTTGTGGTCTTATAATCCTCAGAAGCCCTTCGAGCTAATCCAGCTGGGTCGACTACATGCAGGCAGAGGTAGACTACAACGTCAGGAATTTTATTCCCTTTTCTTTGTGAACAGTGTGTGGGTTCTTTAGTGTCTCACATTGCCATTGCAACAGTTAAAGGATTGTGAGACAGGACCTTTACAGTTTATAGACTGTCCTAATATCTGAGAGGACTTGAAAGCCAATACTGGATGTTGTGATTTTTCAGGTATCCATGGTGAACCTGGTGTCAAGAGAGTTAAGGTAGACATTCAAAAGTTTTACATGACTGTTGAAGCAACATTATTTAAATTAATTGGTTTACAAGAAAATTACTGTACAGGAAAAGTAAGTTTCAGTTCTTGGTTTCATGAGTGGAAACCTTGCCCCATTTATGAAGGTTCCACAGCTGATGATTGGTTTATTGATTAATAAATTGTCAATGTCAGATAATTTTTTTAAACAAGGCTCCTAAAGGGTTACAATAATTAAGTAACAAGTCCTAACAGTTTCTCACCATATTGCTTCTATATTTTAGATTGAGCAAGCTGACCAGGTTGTCATGGCAATGGTTAATCACATGTGTGATGTTCAGAGTGGAGCGGCTTACAAACTGAGTTTAAAGCCAGGTGTGAGGCCCAATATTGTTGTGAAAATCTCTGTCATTTCAGGGAAGAAATTTGTTTCTCGTGTAAATGTTGGAGCCATGCACATGCTGAGCCCAACGATGTGGCCACAGCAAGTCTTGCCAGAACACAACTGACAATCCCTATCAATATTTTTTTGTGAATAGAATGTTGAAATTACTTTAAACAACAGTACTACTGTATGATACCATGCCAAAGAAACTAATGCAATTTGCAATTTTTAAAATTAGCAATTGTGTAGAGAAGCCTGAAAAATTTCATATCCGCAGTTCAATATATGATTCAGTTCATATATCGTTTTGTTCGTAGATAAGTAAACCTAATGGACAAAGCCATGTGACCTAATAAAGTCCCTGCATACCAATATTCTCCTTAATATGTGGTAAAGAACTTTTCTGCTTTATTTGGTCCTCAGCCATGAGACACGCTTTCTTTGGAATTATTTCAATTTGGAGACTGCTCCTCGTCATTAAGGAAAAAAAAATTACCACTAGTGCAGCTTGAGGATTAGAGGGAACCCTCCACCCCACTAAATATCATTTTTGAGGCGTATTTCATGGAAACAGATCTTGGGAAATGCATAATTATATTGAACAAAAATGCTCACTACACGAGAAAACCTAGACACAAGCGCCCATTACAAGCACAACCATTTTGATGTGTTGGACATTACAAGCACAACCATTTTGATGTGTTGGGCTTGGCTGTCTTGCACAACTGTCTTTTAAGACTCTTCTTGAAAGTAGTTAGGTTAGATTAAACTTTCCACTCGAAAATCTACATTGTCTTTTATATATGGAGGGCATGCACTCCTGTCATCTTTATGACCAAGAAAGATTGTTGGTGAAAGAGAAAGTAGTTTTTTTATTTTGCTTAACTTATCACAGTTAATATAAATTACCTAATTGTTGAATCTTGTGTTCAGGTGACAATGTAGCTCTTGTAGTGAATAATCTTGGAGGCACATCCGTGCTGGAATTGAATATAGTCACAAGAGCAACAATAAACTATCTTAGTGAGTATAAATCCATGTGCATTTGATTTCATAACGAGAGTTCAGACAGGGTGAGTTCTCTCTGTGATTATCTTTATTGTTACAGTAGTGTTTTTTATCTCAGAAAATCATGATTTTTCTCTTGAGTAAATAAACTTTGAAAATCTGTCATATACACTTTAAGGTTGCTCAAATAACTGCAATGATCTTTCCAACTTTCACTTTAGTACTCTCTCTATTAATTTTAATAATATACAGCTAAGGAAAAAGGTGTTCAAGTCGATCGTGTTTACTGCGGAAGTTTCATGACCTCACTGGAAATGGCTGGGGTATCTATCACTTTGCTGCATTTGGATGAGACAAGATTACATTGCCTTGGTAAGGTTTAGGTGAATATAAATTATATGTCCACTAAAATATCAATGCATGATTTCAAGTATGGTGGCTTACTTACACACACAGTTGGTTGAGCACCGGGCTGTCACGCGGGAGGTCGGGAGTTCAATTCTGGCCGGACCAACACTCAGGGTCTTTAAATAACTGAGGAGAAAGTGCTGCCTTTGTAACTACATCTGCAAATGGTTAGACTTTCAAATCTTCTCGGATAAGGACGATAAGCCGGAGGTCCCGTCTCACAACCCTTCAATGTTAATAATCCTGTGGGACGTAAAAGAACCCACACACTTGTCGCTAAGAGTAGGGCACGTAGTTCCCGGTGTTGTGGTCTGTCTTCTGTTGTGTATCATGGTTGGGAGGGTAAAAAAAGGGGCCATAGTAATTGGCGCAAGCTGTTGTGGCGCTCTGCCAGCTTGACTGGCAAAGTTAATAAAATAAAAAATATATTTAATTAACTGCTGACAGGTTAACTAAGGTGGATGAGAATGGGTCTACTGACCTCTCTACTGTGCAGGAGGTCAAGGGTTTGAACACCAGCTGGACCAATTAACACTCAGGGTCTTAAGAATACTTAGGATAAAGTCCTGCCTCATAAAAACATCAGTCTGCTAATGGTTTGACTTTCAAGTATTTTGGGATAAGGACTTTAAACCACAGCCCTGTCTTACAGCACATTCTGTTAAAAATTTGTGGGCCATTTAAAAAGAAGTACTGTTCACAAAGACATGACTTCTGATTTTACGTGATGGTGTAATTTTGCATAATCGACCTCAAATTGCATCTGATCACACAGTTCATGAGAGATCGCACAATTTATGAAGAACTGCACAAATTTCACAAAATAAACAAAAATACACTTTGTTTTTTTTTTAAACCTTGATCTATGCATCATATTTAATTAATTAAGGTACTTAAACCTTTGGGAACCTGTGGGCTCTTCGTTTTCGTAAACAATCAAATTGAAAGCATAGTATCCTGCACCTATGAGGCCTGGTTCTAGTTTTCAATCTAAAAGTTTTTCCTATTGGCACAGTGCAAACAGAATTGCTGATAATTATATGTCAACAAACTTAAAATGAATCTTGTTAGTGGCAGAAGATCAACCAAAGATTGGCAATTTATTTCAAATATTGTAGTGAAAACACCCACTTTTTCTTGAATCAGAAGATATGTCGCATCTTCTTCCCAATTTGTGATTGAACAGTAATTTACTGTACATAAAGTTTAAGTCTAGCTACTAAGAATGTGCATGAAACTACATGTATGATGCTTACCTGATTTGTCTTTTTTAATCCAACTTAAGCATGAATGGTTTATCGTTCCCTAGTTTTTAAATTGTCTATAGAACAACAGAAAGATTTTTTCCCTCTGGAACCTAGTAAAACAAGCTTAAAAATCACGCAATTGGCCACCGTGGAAAATACCATAATACTCTTTGTTTGTCCTCAACAAAAAAAAACCAAAAAAAAAACAATCTTATGCAAAATTTGGGGGGACAGACAAAGAGTACGGACAGAGGTATTTTCCAAAGTGGCCATTTGCATAGTCTTTTGCACAGTCCTTCCTTTTCGCATAATCTGCACTTAAAATTTCGCTCCATTTCGTTTTTGTTAATCGCACCCTATCAGAACGCCTGCAAAGAGTAGACAATGGAATTCTGGGTGTTGTGGCTGTCCATTGTGTGGTGTATCACTGCCTTGGGTGGACTAGCTCAGATGGTTCATATACCCTTCTAGTCCTAATTCCCCTGCGTTGCTGGTGCAATGCTCTACCAACTGAACTATGAAGCCACTCAGTTGGGAGCAGGTCAATTGGTTGGGCTCATGATTGTGTTCCTGTGAAAGGACTCGATGAATGGAAAGTGTGAGGATCACTTTTCCCTACTGGGGAAATGTGTATGTGGAGAGATGCAAAATCAAAGACATAACCTGTGGAAAATCATAACCTGTACGTTATGCAATAAATTATACATTGGCGAGACAGGTAGATGACTTGGTGACCGATTCCGCGAACACCTTTGCGATGTTGAGAAGAATGACAAGGATGCATGTAAGCCAGTCACTCGCCATTTTAATCTCCCTAACCAAAAAACAAAAAACACATGGCTATCTGCGGCGTTTCCCTACATCTAGGTACGAGGAAAGCCGCAAGAATCTGGAACAAAAATTCATCTTCCAAATCGGCTCCCTTAATCCTCATGGTATTAATGAACGCTTTTCACTTAACTAATATATTCCTATTTTTCACGTTGCCATGTTACCACCAATACAGGGCTCCTACTCTACTATAAAAACTACACGTAACCCACAATTCCTCGATTCGCTCTGATGAAGGGCTAACGCTCGAAATGTCAGCTTTTAGAATCTCTGTACGGTGGCCAATTTACATTTATCAACTCTGTTGATTAAACCAAATTTTTCAAAGACTGCAATGATCCCTCTACTTATGACTGAGTTTTGTTTGTAGATCAGTCTACCACTGCTCCTGCTTGGCCATGTGTCTGTTTATCACCAAACACTGGCTACTTGAGGACTGAAAAGAAACAACTAGAAATCAAAGAGGCAACAAAAGAAAACAAGAAAGATGATTGTGTTAAGTTGACAACTTTAGGTGAGACTTTTTTATTTCAATGAAGCTATTTTTTTAGCATTGCACTTTCATGAATCGATTCTGTAAACAGAAGGCTACTGCTCGTCATTTAAGCGTGAAAATTTCCGTATTCAACTTTTCCTTCCTATAATAATTAAGAAGTTGCTTTATATTTATTGTTGACGTTATAGTTACTAGACGTGTGATACATGTAAAATCAAACATGTTTCTTTCAGTTTAGGCAAAATGCAAGTTTCAGTTTGATACTTGCTGTTTGTTGCATTTAGCACAATGCTATATCTCTTGAAGGGAAAAAGGCAATTATGTCAATGATAGTTCTGTTATAGTGTTACAGTGATTTTCAATGGACAACTATTAAAAAGAGCCTACAATGTCAGCAGTCATTTGTATGAAACATGTGCTCAATGTTACAGTTATAATCTGCCATCTTTTGTCACATGATTGTTGTCACTCCCATCGATTCTAGACAACAATAACAAGCTCTTAATTAAATAAAGTGGTACTACGTCCAAAAAAACAAATCTTTTGTTTCTTTGGATTTCAAAACTATGTTAACTAAACAATAACTGACCCAAGTTTTAATTTCTGATTTTAAAAAGACACCTGTTTATTTTAACTGGAATTTTCTCATTTATTGCTTCGCCATTACTAACTTTAAAATCTTGAGAGAGCTGGGTAGAGAAGAAAATGATGTCAAAGACTCACTAGTTTAAGAATGCAATGCGTGTGTACGGGGCTGAATTAATATGCAGCACGGAGTTTCGGGCTTTCAGCCTTTGGATAAAACTCAAAGCTCAAAAGTTTGCCAGTTATGTGTTAAGCGAACACGCTTTCAAAATCTGAAGAAAAAAAGGAAATGGTTTTTTGATCATAGTATGACTTTAATTAATTTAAATACTTTTTTGCAGATACGGCGGCCATTTTGATTTCTATTGTTTTGAAAGACATTATGGGATGCTCAGGGGGCAAATTAATATGTATTTGCCCCCTGGGCATCCCATAATAGCTATTCAAAACAATAGAAATCAAAATGGCCGCCGTATCAGTAAAAAGGTCTATTGTTACATGATAATAGTATATAGAATGGTGCCAGGCTAAAACTGACCATAATAATAATTATTATAATGATACCGGTAATAATCTCCTCATAATTAAGTGGAGAACCAGCAATTTCATTCTGCATTATTATGGCACTGAGCCATTTTAATCAATCCCTTAAGTTACATTTGTGAAAGGCCTGTGCTCTGGCTTTCCAACTGCACTGACCCTTGGCCCCTAAAATCCCATTTACTAACATTTTGTTGTTGTTTGTGTTTTTCTTCAGGTGAAAAAATTTTTGCTGTCCTGTCGCACATAACCGATGCAGTTCTGGCAGCTGAATCTAAACTAAATGAGCTGGACAATCTTGTTGGAGATGGGGATTGCGGCAGTACTCTCGCACGTGGAGCTACAGGTCTCAAAGTAATCATAACTGCCCATGCCCATTTATGAGAAATTCTTACTTTCGTTGTCAACATTATGTTTTTCCCCAATTTTGTCATTCTGTTGTTACCAATGTTGCCTGGGTTTGATTTCCAGACTTGGCATCACATGTGGGTTGAGTTTGTTGGTTCTCTACTCAACACTGCTCTGAGAGGTTTTTCTTTGGGTGCTCTGGTTTTCCCTCAAAAACCAACCTATGATTTGATTTCTGTACAGTGTCTCCAGTAGTGTCCCAGTGCAAAATACAGTTGACACTTCAATAAATTTAATTATTATTATTATTATTATTATTATTATTATTATTATTATTATTATTATTATTATTATTATGGCAGTGTAGAATACATCGTTATGCCGATATCACTACGTTTAGTCGGGCAGTGTATACACTGTAACCGGCCAAACTGAAGCCTAAGCTAAAATATTATTATTGTTACTATTATTATTATTATTATTATTATTATTATTGTTATTATTATTATTCTATCTGCTATTACTTTATGCCGATTTACAACACAATCGCCGAGCCCATTCCTTGGGCCTAGGGCTAAAATGAGGTAGAAGTCTATCCTACTTGATAGAGAGTGTCTTTCTTAGGATGCGAAATGTTCCTAGCAGTGCAATCTTCTGTAGTTCACTAATTTTGATGTTACGCGGGATTTGTTTGGTGTATTTCTCCAAGCCCTTTATTATTATTATTATTATTATTATTATTATTATTATTATTATTATTATTATTATTATTATGGAAAAAGTGCTATAAGTGATAAGTACCTCTTACTGACTTAGTTCAAGGTCCATGCTGTAAGTTATGGGCCGAGTATTTTCCCTGTTGATTTTGGCCCAAGCACATAGCAATTGACAGGCATCCCAGTTTTGAGGGGCAATTTTGTAGCAATAATACTCTCTTTCCCCTACAAAAAGAAACAGGTACATGTATAATTTCTGGCTGCGTGAGCCATCTTAACCTTTGTTCGACTTCTAAGCTTTTAACATACATTAAAGGCGCTGTTGTGTTTTGTTGGTAGGCATAAAGCAAGCCCTGGGATCACATGACAGTCCAGGTTTACCCTGTAACAATCCAGCAGAGCTGTTGTTATGTTTGGCTAGTTTATGTGAAGATCACATGGGTGGGAGCTCAGGGGTTGTGAGTATTATAGTATAATTTCTGCCTTGCAGCATTTGAAAAACTGAATTAAGGAGACAGCCTTGTTCAACTTCTTGGGTAATACATGTACATGGCTAGGCCAGTTCGGCTTCTTAATGTTGTTTTTCTATTCTGCTGTATCTTTGATATGTTTCCCCGAAAAGCCCCTACTGGGAGTGGTCAATACCCTAATTATTATGACTATTCTTTGTTATAGTGAGGAAGGACCATCTCTCATTATTTTAGAAACACTAATTTGCTGTCCAAAATTGAAACACAAGTATGACTGTTTTCTTTTTTTCGTAATCACACAGTTCTACAGCCTTTTACTCATGTCTGGCTCGGTCCATCTGAAGAGTAGCACAGAAGCAAAGGCCTGGGCTACAGCATTGAATAGTGGTATCCAGGCCATCATGAGGTATAGAGCCAATTCAATCACGTGATCAGTCGCCATGACCTTTTTACTGAAACAAAAGAAAATAGTTGTGTATTAAACCGTAGAGCATTAGTTTAGGACAACAACATTGTCGCTCCGACGTTACGCGTATGCGCGCAATAAATACTGTTTTTAATCTTTAATCATTATTGACTCGACCACACTTAGAAGTATTACAAGAAAAAATGTTATATACATTAAAAAATTTACCATAGGATATCAAGGAATAGTAATTAATTATTTGGAGCCTAGGGCTAGGAACCGTGAGTTCTATTCTCTTTCGCTTCGCTCTGCCGAGTAGAAAACATTTCTATTATATGTATAGAAGAGACAAGTAGCAAACAAATAGTGGAGGAAGCCGCCAGCAATGGTCGAGTTTATTTACAAAAAGCTGAGCCGGGGTCACACTGGACACAGGTTACAAGCCAAGGAATATAAGAAAAAAGTTATACGCTATTTAAAACGACAATAAGAAATAGTAAGGGAAAAACAGCCTGGAGTAAGCTGGTCGGCGTCAAGTGGTGTGACATTCACAAGGAGTGGTATATAAAGGCCTAATTATCCCAATGGGAACTAATACCAAGCAACCTAATTAGACACCTAAAAGAAATACATGTTTTCGAGTTAGCCCTTAATCCTCTTTTAAGTTCATTTTAATTTTAAAAAAAAGAGAGATAAGGGGAGAAGAACTATAGCATAATTGAGTTAGTTGATAATAAAGTTTCTGTTCAGGTTACTTTCGATTATTGTTCTGACAGCAAATAGCGTTTGATTTCTTTGGAAAAGGAAAATGTAGTGAGATCTTTCACGTGATGAGGAATATCGCGCCAGAGATCTATTTCCTGAAACGAGAACATTTGGTTTGCCCATGTTGGTTCGAGGACGCTGCTTTCAGAGGTTTTTCTAAGAAGCATATCTTGTACAGTATGTATGCCGGCTGATGGAATATTGAAAAAGATTATCAAACACGTTTGGCGGAAGCCCTTTATGCCACAAATGCGTAAATTTTAGAGTGTGGAAACGGTAAACATTATTTACGGGTAGAATGTCTAGAAGATGATTTAGGTAAGGGAGAGCTCTTTCTGTCCTGGGCTTCTGGTCCAAGTCGTGGACAAATCTTGTGATGCAATAAAAAAGGCTCACACATAAGATCCTAGCTTTTGAGAACCGATAGACCCTGAGCTAAAATTTTAAAACAGGTTTTTTATTTAATCGATTAGAGTCAGAATCAAACACCATACAGTGTAGCTACAAAGTGCAAATAATTATTTGCTAAAATTGCAGTCATTTAGAGAAAGTGTTAAATGATTATAAACAGTAAGAACCTATTTGAGAAAGCAAATAGCCTAATTTCAAACACCATTTTTATAAGAGCCTTTTAAGTCAACTTGGAAAAATCTAACTTCTTATTGGTGGTTTTTCACGTTACGTCATCGCCGCTATGTTGGTGGACGGAAATTGTACACTGCAGCTGTGTTATCTTTGTCTCTAGAGATTGGTTGCAAACCATGTATACGCGTTTTACTGCATTAAAGGAAAGTATCTGTCACCGCAGAAATACTCATGATTCAATTCATGACCTAACATAGCATTAAAGTTAGACGTGGCCATGAGCACAACAGTCTAAGAAAGCGGGGTTCCCTCTTGATCTGAACCGAAGTGAAGAATGAAGGCCTGAAGTTTCTAAACTGCATTGTTTTTCGGTCAATCTAGATATGGCGGAGCTGAGCCTGGGGACCGGACAATGGTATGTGATCTCTCGCTTGTAGCTATGTTCCAATCTCTTACTTCTTCGTTCTCTGTCTGCCGAGGAAACTTGAAATCGACAAAGTACGTTGATAATTAGCACATTTACGAACACTACTTCAAATTGGCCTTGACAAAGTTAAATTCGCTCTTTTCCGCCTTTGCTATGATTTCCTATTATATTTGTACCTTATTGTTGTTTTAACCAATCATTGTTACTCATTTCCTGATTTCCCGCGCTCGGCATATATTTCTTACTTTCCCTCGCTTGCGAACAACTACTTCTTCTCGGAACCAGTTTACTGACTTTCTTGACTGCGAGCGCACTTAACCGTAATTAGTGGACCGTACCGGCTTTAATCCAAGGTATTTGGAGGTTTCGTTTGAGGAAGGATTGTTGTCTCTCTTAGCTGGACGCTCTGCATCCTGCGGAAACAACTTTGACTACGTGTTTGGATGCCGGGGCACACCCTATGGAAGCACTTCAGAAAGCTGTTGAAGTATGTATGTTTATTTACTGGCCGGGAAGCCCGTTTTGGGGGGAATAACTGTGCCCGAGGCCCGTCTTGAGTACGGCCCGAGGGTATTGTCTTTTCCAGTGTACGGAGCGACCATCGTGATTGGTCAAAGGCAAGTGAGATCTATAGAGCACAGAAGGCAAAGTCAATATATTGTTGGTGTGTTTCAAGCTACCGTCTTCCACTTGGGAAATTCTGCTTCCTTTCGTGTAGTCTCGAGTTCCATAAATTTTCATGGCTTGGGATTTGCGATTATTGTAAAACGAAGACTGAATGTAAATTGGCCTTGCCTCGGGGCAAGGTGTCCAATAGGCCTTATTCACGATAGCCGCCATGTTGGTTTTCAAATTGCCATGCAAATTGGCCATGTGTTATGCTAGGGGGCAAACATTGGAAAAAAGGCAAATTGCGGAAAATCCACTCAACGAAATATTGCAATAACATTGCTAAAAGTGCATTTTAGAATTTAAAATTAAGTACCTTTTATAATAATTTTATATTTTTTGATTGCCTTTGAAATTTTGACTTTCTGCTTCGTTATCTGCTCATTTTTCACTAAAAAAACATCGAAGTAACTTGTGTAATCATTTTATGTTACTACTTAGGTGATAAACATTCAGTGAACGAGAAGCAAATCATCTGTGTGGCTAAGATGTTCCTTATAACCTGTCAAACTTGTGGTGTTTGCCCCCTCAGAAGTGCGTAGCTAATTTGCATGATAATAGCAAATCCAACATGGTGGCCATTGTTAATAAGGTCTATTCAAATGGACAAAGTTTGGCGAGGAGGCAGAATTTCTATGCTCTGCTGGTCCCCTAAGCACACAGGACTGTGGGCTCTATTCCCCGTGTTTGACGATGAACTTTCAGTTCACGACAAATACATATTTAAAGTGAGATATCTTTCAGACTGTTTTATTTGTTTTTTAGGGGGCGGGGAGTAAGTAAGGTCTTATGACTTTTGTTTTCCTTCACTAAAATGCGTTCAACCGAATTAATTGAACCCGCTATTGTAACTCGGCATCCTTTTTCCGGCAGGCTTCAGAAAACGGAGCCCAGTCTACCTCCACTATGGTGGCCCGAGCAGGTCGCTCCAGTTACGTCAGCGTTGAGCGTCTCAAGTGTGCGGACCCTGGTGCGTTAGCGGTTTCTGTTTGGTTGAGAGCCGCTTTTAATGCCTTGAAAGAATAAAATACCCTTATTTGGTAATCAAATTATAATCAAAGCCCACGCGACGTATGACGATTTCCGACTTAAAGTCCTTTTAGAGAAAGTAGATGTATATCTTGGCATAACTATGATATTGGCAGGTGCTAGTTAATAATCTAACTTGCCTTTGCCTCGAGGGATTACGCTACTAACTGAGAAATTTCTGTAATTTTAACTTAAATTTGAAATTGAACTTCCTGCATGTGACAAGTTATTTTTTTTAGGTAGTTTTAGCAAAAACAAATAATTGATATTTGATAAGTGATATTTGGCATAAATTTCACAATTGACCCAAATTTTAATCGCCTAACGGGGTCGGGATACTGTTTGTAGTATTTAAATCACTACAAATCAGGATGTTGCCTACGTAAACCAATAGCGATGTTATATCACATCCTGTTTTTGCTAGTATATATGAAAATTTTAAGGCCGGGACACACTAGGCGATAAGTCGCTGCGACACGTCGCGGGGACAAGTCGCCGAAACAAATAGCCTTGTGTGACACGGTTAATTTAATGAAAATCATTGTCGCTGCGGCAGAATTTTGTCGCTGCGATCAGTCGCACGAATTCAAACCAGTTTGAATTCGTGCGACTTATCGCAGCGACAAAATTAGCGAAAGCAGCGTTGTCGCATCGTGTGTACACTCCGGCAACAAGTCGCTGCGACAAAATATAAATGAACCAATGAGAGAGCGTCATATGGTCAGCCATATTGAATTAGAAAACTAGTTCACATTCCCCC
The DNA here is from genome assembly GCA_949126865.1 of Montipora capitata. Taxonomy (NCBI): domain Eukaryota; kingdom Metazoa; phylum Cnidaria; class Anthozoa; order Scleractinia; family Acroporidae; genus Montipora; species Montipora capitata. Next base: position 2,543,936 of record OX421455.1, read on the forward strand.
TCATACGAGATCACTGCGTGTTTACCGAACAGGCGTCGTGTCGCAGCGACTTGTTTTGCAAGCAACTTGTCGCAGAGACATGTCGCTGCGACTTGTCGCCTAGTGTGTCCCGGCCTTTATACACTGCACTTCAGTGATGCAACAACAATGGACATTCATTACTTGTGCCCTCCTAAAATACCGGACAAGTTTAATTGCTGAAAGGTCTTCAGTGTGAAAATTTCCCGGCTACTTTCCTCTTCTTCCCGTTTCATTTCACGTGAGAATTTTTCGTGTGATTCAACATTGAAGGAATAAGGGAAAGATAAAATTGGTTTTTAACAAATATGGCGAGTATTTATTCTCTCTTCTTCATTGAAATGTTTGTATTGGGTTACTCTTGCGTTCGAAATCGCATTTTCTTCCCCCGTGGAGCGTTTAAGTATTATTAAAACTGGTTCGTGAGAGAAGAGTTTAGGAGCACTTTATTACATGTACTTCTCGACGTTGGCTCGACTATTTCCGCTACTCTCTTGACTTTGGTCTTTGTTTCTTTTCCTGAATAGACCTAATCGGCTAACTTCAAGCCCTTTGGGAATAATACGTTTTGTTCCAGTCATTTCTATACCATTTAAATATGAATGCTACATTACATGTATTGTCGATTGCATCTGCCCTTCCGCACGCATGAGAAAAACTTGTTCTGTTGGCATTTCAAACTTCAATGTTTTGACAGCAAGACTTGAAAGTTTTTTCGCCCATATGAACTATTGAAGAGTTATTGGCAGAAGTAGATCCTGATTTGTTAAAATATGTTTGATAGGCCAACAGAACATGTTTTTATCATGTGTATGGAAAGATAGATGCAATCGACAGTATCATGCAAATACAATACACAGAGAATCGTAATCCCGGGAGATTTGAATTGGGTATGACATTCATTGAGTCACCGATTGGGTCTATCTATTCTCGACCATTCTCGAAGATTGTAAATTGGCAGTCGTGCGGTATCCGAAATTTGCCGAATGTATCCGGATGTTTCTGGAAGTCACGCAATTAGCTATGCTCTGATGCTCGTGTGTTCTCGTCGATGTCCGCGTCACTGCAGGCATGAGAGATTTTAAAAAAAATACCCACAACACATACATTGCCCCCTAGGCATCCCATAATATATCCTCAGAACTATAGCATCCAAGATAGCCGCCTTGTGATACTTTTTGTCATACTCCTAAATGCTCTTAGTTTTTGGAGTATAAAGGATTAAACGATATATGTATTAACTTCTGTTGTCCCTTTTGCACTACGAGTTCGCGATGAAATTACACAACCCATTTGTTCCGGGGTTACCTTGAGTTTATGGTGCACATTTTACCTTTTATCGGACGTGCAGCTATGGGAAAGGCAAACAATATTTTAAGCATTTACACTCGAGTTACTCCACTTCAATGATCATCGGAAATGTCACACTAGACGTGGCTTATATAACCCACATCCATAACTGAAAATCGTTAGACCAATACTAAACTTGCGTGTCGGAACATATGCTGTAAAATCGTCCATTTGGAAGAAAAACAAACCGATTTGGGGGCTTAGTGATCGCTTGATTGTTAGCTTTTATTTTTGGAACTGTGTGAGAACGTATCGCAGCTTTTTTTGCAACTTAGTCGCGCTTTGATTCGCTTTTTGGGCATCGGTGAGGCGTTATCTGTTTACCTTATGTGGGCATTTAAATACGTCGTAAAGCCGAGTTGCTTGAATTTGCGCACGGACAGCTGTTCGCTTTATTTTCAAATTTCTTAAAACCTATCCTTAGAAACAGTTCCATTTAAAATAGAACTATACGCTCGGGCGACTGATTTAATGACCGATTTAATGAAGACAACGACGAACTCTTGCAAGTCTTTGTTTAGACGATGCAGAGGACGAATACCGTTCTCAGTGGGATAACATTCTTTGGGAAAAACTGGTTTCCCGAAGTGATTTATTTTCCTTTAGAACTTTTGGTTGTTTTTGGACTTTGCAAATGTTGCAGTGTGCCATTATTTTTTACTTCAATTTTAAGCATGAGTTATTCGCAACCATTTACCAACTCCAAAATGAAGACGGTGGGAGGGTTTTCTTAAACGACAAAATGATGACTGTCTGGTTTGTTGTAATTACAACGCTTATCATTTTGCCGCAAACCACAAATTAACAAAATAATTTGATGTGGGGGCCGCGTTTTTGCCTTTCACATGTGAGAGAAAGCTATAAAAACGAAACACTTCTCGTTCTACCAACCACAAAATGACCTCCGGATGTTACTGCGCTATTTTTGCAGGCCGATAACTTTCAAGATATGAAAATGGGCTTAGAAATGATATTGCGGGTAACTTTAAAGCATGTGAGATTTTTCTGAGAGGAATTCAGTCGAAGCGTACTTGAGTTCAAATTTCATTTTATTGCTTTATCGCTGTGATATAAATAGAAGCAAAGACTATTAACTCCTCAAGGACAACAAGATAAATTTGGTTTTGGTTTCTAAATATTGCTGCCATTTTTTTCAGTTTTGCGTGACTATTTGGATACCGACAAAAGTTTATCCAGTTTTGCACGATAGTTCCCTTTGGATTTTCTTTCGGAAAAAGAAGCTATGATTCCTTTATTTGAGCGTTTGTCGCTTTTCGTCCGTGTAAGGATTTATTCATCGTAAAATGATTAGAAAAGTATGCCAGTAGATGGTCTCCTTACGTGACTTATTTCATTTAAAACGTTTAGAACATTTCCAAGCATAGTCCCGTCGGAATATCATCATTCGGATATTGTTTTCGTATAAGAGTTGTTAATGACCCTATAATGTGTGTCTGTATCATTTATTTAATTGAAGTGACTTTAAGAAGTAATTGCCATAAATCTGAAGAGAATGTTCTTGAGTTTGCTATCTTTGCAGTTGTGAATTTGTTTTCCTCTTTTTTACATTAAAGTAGGTTTCAATGCTGTAGTGAAAGAGCCCATGTGTTTCCAGCTGAACAAAAAAATTAACCCCTCTTTGCGTCTTTATTTCTCGCGAAAACGTCCATCTGATTGTTTTCCTTAGTTTCCTTGCAGTGTTTTAGAGTTGAAAAATCTTTTAAAACTAAGCACTGAATCAGCTAAGGACCTGATTATATATAAAGCAACTAACGTTGCTGGACTGTCAATTGTTTTGTTCGGAATCTCTACTTTTAAACTATTCAAAGTATTTAATCTTTATTTACTGTTCCCGTAGAAACTATCTGTCACAAGTGCATCCTCGGCTCAGTAAAATACTTTGAAGGGATATTCTTTCTTGGGCACGACCTAAAATGGACACTTTTTTCTTTGTACGTTCATCACGAAAAGGCCGAACTCACCATTTACTTGAATATTAAACAGCCACTACTACTTCAATGCTACACCCATGCCATTTCTTTTTATTATTGGATTTCCTACTTTCCTACGCATTTTTATCTGACAATTTTAAGCGACACACTGATGGCAGAATTGTCCTCCCCTTGATGCAGTATTTGATTAAAAAAAAAAAAACGCTTAAACCTATATTACACTTGGTTGCAATCCACGAAGACCAACCATGTTGTATCCAGGATGTGGTAAGGTAAACGTTACCTTGCCGAGTGGTTCATCACTATCGACGAAACGCTGCGTTTTGAACTTGTTGCTTAGGGTACTGCCGAGTGAGATAGCCTCGAATTGCTGAGAAATAGCCGAAATAAATATAACCGATAGCTGAGACCCATAACCCCCTACGCCATATCGATACATGTCCTTTCCGAATTCACGTGGGGTCTCCGTTTGGCTTTCATGTACCCGCTAAGGACCTTTTGGATGGATCGATTCCAGTTGGGATGTCGACCCGTCGGTACAAGCAGTAATTACCCCTAATTAAAGATCGCTCTGAGTCTTCCGTAAGCATCTTTTTTTGAGTACCATTTTTCAAATTTATGACAGAATTTCATTCTTTTGTTTTCGAAAAATTGAAAAGATAGTAAGCAGGAAAAACTGAGATATTAGGACACAAGTGTTGTTTTAGATTAAAGTTAGAAAAATCAAAAGTGGAAAAGAAAAACTAGGAAGAATGTAAATCGTGATTTATCTGCATTTCATGGGCACTCGAGAGTTTTGCGTTCTTCAAAATGTTGCTGTCAATTAAGTCTCGTGTCAAATCGTTATCAGTGTTTGTTTTTCTTGAGAAAAATGTAGGATTGACAGGGTTACGTGAATTGCAATGCGAAACAAACAAATACGGCTTGGGCGTTGATTGATGATGACATGAGAAAATGACCTTGAATGTACACGAAATATATCATGTCTTTCAAGTCTTAAGTATTGTTGTCCGTGAAACAATATCGGCCTAGGAAGTTTGTTTTGTAGTCTAATAAAGGACTAAGGCAATATCATGGCCTCATTTAATGCAAAATGCTTTGCTGCATATTGCTTCGAGTCTTCGTTTTGTCGGGAAAAAAACTCCGTCAGCTGCTAGGTAGCGCAAACAAGTTTGCACTTACAGTCTGTGTAAAAAAAACAACAATAAAACGCAAAAAGAATCTCACTAAGAACGACAGCTTTCAACTGCATTCAAATACAAATACAAGTACAAATGGTGTCCCGTCACACCGAGATACGCCTTACATTTTTCTAGTTTCGCTTTAAGCTATTGTTCCGCAAAGCTAGTCAAGACTATAAATTTCGTAAATTATTTTTTTATTGTATGTAAAAAATGTGCTTAACAGCGAAGATTTTCGCACCTTGAATACGCAGACGGTCCACATGAATCTGTTCAGTCTTTGATTGGCGACAAAAGAAACTACCGGTAGAGAGAATGAGTTTGCCTGTGAGGCAAATTCTGTTAACGCCATGTATTTAAAATCATTTTGTACAAACAGATTTGAAAACTACTCAATGTTTCTGTCAATCCTCGTTTTATTGTTTTATATACTATACCATTGAGCTACGCTACACCGTAATTAATTTCCAGTGATAACTGACAGCAATATAAACGAAGGACTATTATGCGTGCGAAATGGAGAAGACGTGATGTATCACAGATATCTAACACATTTATCGATCATGCACAGACCTAGCGGTGTCAAAACTAATATCTTTTCACTTTTCACTAATTAAAATAGTATTTACACAAACTAAGACTCTTGTCTATTAGTACATGTTTGTGAAAATTCTTCACACGACTTTCTGTTTGTAGTCGGGAAAATTTCAACTCAACATCAATTGGTTTCCTGCCTGAGGCTTTCCATTATCCGATATTTTGCTTTGGTGTTCTTTGGAGTAGCCGCAAAGGTTCCATCAATGCTCGGAATAGAACAAACCCTCGTCTCTTTCTCCACTCCTTTGAGTGTTTGCATTTTAACAATTAACAGCTCATTTTGTCTTTAAATGGCCTACGAAAATCCTAACAGCTATGCTTAAGCGACTCTCTATCCATTGGTGGCATATTGTAGATCAAAGTTGCTCTCAATAAAATACGAAGAATAATTTCATCGTCCGTGACTTCAACAGGGAATTTTCCATCTTTGTCCTCCGCTCGAAGGTTGGCGCCGTTCCTTAAAAGGAATCGGCAAATGTCTTCATACCCCTCGCTAGCTGCGTAATGAAGAGCGGTCCAACCGAATCTGTCCTTTTTGTTCACATTTGCACCAAGCTCTACTAACATCTTTACGCTTTCGTAATTACCATCCAGCACACACTGATTGAGAGCTGTAAGTCCTGAAGTTGTAATTTCATTGATCTCACAACAAGTTATCTGTTTCCGTAGTCTCTTTTTCAACGCTTCTCTGCCTTTAGTCTCCACCGCCGCTATTTGAACTTGCAGAACCATGTCTATAGGAAATTTACGACTAATTCTTCGTTTTTTTGTCTCCGGAGAGCTATCAGTCAACCCAGATGTAGGCAAATCTTGCATGTTGTTGTTTTGTAACTTTTGTTAGTAAATACTTTTGAAATTTTCAAGCTTGCTGACAAAATCACTTGACGCCTTCGGAAAATTTGTTGCACTGAAGTGATCTGTCTTGATAGGAATACTTATGCTTTGGAGTTACGATTGAATATTTTTAACAACGGCACGTAATGCAATAATTGACCATTCCCGATGTTGCAATTGTAATACGTCACTGCTCTTGAGTCGTGACGTTTTGTTTTGCACGTGTGACCTCTCGTCGAGTGACAGATCATGGGTCCTTCACTTTGTTATCTAAAGCAACACGATTCTTCCTTAATGGGTCTTAGCTGCAAGTATGTTAGATACACATCTTGTACTTTGCCATATCAGGTAATTTGCATGCAACACGGTTGTTATTTACCTCGCTTGCGTGCCGAGTTAGGTGGTTCATAATCGCTTTAGCTATAATGCGCGGAACTGATTGTCCAAACTTCAAAAAAAGCATTTTTTTTTTTACGGAAGTCGTAAACAGATTGCACTACAAATAGGTCACGCTATTCATCCTCCTTGAAAGCCTGTTTATTGTCAGCTTATTAACTTTTTAATACTTGAGCCAGTTTATAATATTCCATATTCTTCAAGAGTATTCTAGGACTGGATCTTTATGCTGTGAAGGTTGAGATTTCTGATCGTGGGTGTCCCTTCGGTGAAAAGAGGAGACTCGATCCTGTTAAAGGGTTAAAAGTTAACTAGTTTATTTTTTGCTTGTTTCAATGTTTTTTTCCTTTCAGTTCCATGAATGAAGCGGATTTTACCGTGGGAAATTTCAATACCATATGAACAGCAATTGCAATCAAATGTAGTTATGTTTTGCCGTAAAGTAGGAACGCTCCCCTCCCAATTCCGAGTTGTTTGCCCGCAGCTTCCTCGTGTTGTACTGGCATTGTGATTGCATGATATGGTTAAGTGTACTTTCCTTTCCAGCGGCGTCTCTGGTCATTGTATGCAGTTTTATGGACCCCCTTTTGCCTTTCTGGCGAGTTGCCCTTGTTTTTTAAGTTTTTCCCATGTTTGTTTTTACTCGTACTATCAACCTGTCATCTCAATGCCAAAATTTGGATAAATGAACTCAGTTATGTTCAAGTAGTTTGTGGGAATTTCCGACCTTTTGTGGAGACGATATAAAACTTATTGCTACTCTTTCGGCAAACGTTTTTAGAGCGTATCTTGTTTCTTTTTTTTTTAACCTTATAGCTTTTGTCAGGGATTAATATCAATAATAACTTTTTTATGAAGGCAGCAATGTTCGTATGTCAGACTGCCGAAATGGGATGAATGCTCGATGACGTGGTCCGAACGCAAACACGTTTGATGATTTTATTCCTAAAATACCGTAAACAGCGATTGCGTTCAAGCGCATAAGTTTTTTTTTATGTTTTGTCGGAAACAAATAATATTAAACCTTGACTGAAATAACTCCTCATTTTCAATGCGAGGTCAAGTCGATCAATCGACCGCATCATCTTCCCACACCATTCCTTTCTCAATCTCTAGTATGCCGCCAAATGAGCTTTTTATGTGTCATGACAAACCAAAATCCCACGTAAAAACTGAGGACGCCCCTTCTGTATATGTCGGTCAACATCATCATCAGCTTCAAGTGCCATCTACTAAAAGTAGGTCGGCTATCATGGATCTCCAGCTGTTCCGGTCTTCCGCTCTTCTTACACATTTATTATTGGTGTGTCTTAACCATACTTTGATGTTTTTCATCCAGGTAACTCTTGGTCACCCCCGACCTCTCTTCCCTTCAATTTTGAATTCCAGTTAAGCTCAGTTACAATTTTTGGATCGACCTCGCTCTTATTACGTGTACAAAATACTGGTATTTTCTATTCTTTATTATTGATAACAATGAGCTTGTTGTATTTGCCATCTTTAGAACTTCTTCATTGGTTTTGTGTTCGTTCCATGATACTCTTAACATTCCTATCTCAAAAGCCTCAAATTTACTTTCCATGGTTTTGGTCAGAGTCCATGTTTCACTGCCATATAATAATGTTGACCATATATAACACTTCAATATTCTTTTCCTTGTTTGCATATTAATATTTCTTGATTTGAGTACTCTTGACATTTTGTGGAATGCACGTTTTGCTAACGCTATTCTTCGCTTTACTTCTTTCTCACATCTCTTATCTACAGTTAAGAGATCTCCTACATAAACCATTTTGTCTGTCTGTTCTATAGATTTACCATCAAGCATAATGTTTACTCTAGGAGTAGGTGTTGTTTTCCTACTACCATTGTTCTGGTTTTAATGATGTTCATTTCCATACCATATAGTTTTCCTGCTTCATTAAGTGCTGTTACTAGGCTTTGTAGATCAGTTGGACAAAAACATATTAGTGCACAGTCATCGGCATAGACCTATCGAAGGTAATTGATGTTAACACCTCCTATCACGACTCCATTCATTTTTTTCTACTTTCTGTAATATTTTTTCAGTGTGCATGCTGATTAAATAAACTGGATGACAAAACACAACCTTCTCTCAACCAAATTCTGTTCTAACAACTGCTGATTGTTCCCAACACATCTTTGTTATGATCTGCAAATCTTTCTCATCTATTCCAATTTCATGAAGACATTCTACCATTTTAGAGTGTTTGACTATGTCCAATGCTTTGTTATAGTCAATGAAACACATGTGGATCTCTTTTTCTACTTATAAAGCTCTTTCTCATATTGTTCTTAGATTGAAAATTCCTTCTCTCGTACCCATTTTTGGTCTGAAATCACTTTGTAGAATGCTGACTTCTTGGTCGATTCTGACTTGAATCTACAATCTTTTAACGACCACGGAATATTCACACTGTAGATGAGTTGAACGAATTGTTCCCTGTTGTAAAGTCACAATTATTTGCGCTTCATTTGAATATTAGAAGTTTGAACCAACATTTTACAGAACTTTGTAACTTTTTTAGATTCTACTCCTTTCTCTCTTGATTTCATCGGATGCGCTGAGATCTGGCTCTCACCTCAAACTAATTTAGATGTTGTTTAAATATACCAGGCTATGTGTTAGTAAACAATAACCGTGAATTCTCAAGTGGCGGTAGCGTTGGGTTATTTATAAAATTAGAACATAACTTTAAATGAAGGGACGACTTGAAACTAGATATAATTGAAAACGTGTGGATAGAAACACAAGATTTAATTATCGGTTTTATATACAAACCACCCAGTCTTTCAAATCGTGAACTTTTAGATAAAGTTGAAGAAACTTTACATACAATTTATTTATCTAACAAGAAATGTTTGATTATGGGTGATGATAACTTAAACACTCTAAAGCCAACCAAAGAATATGTAAATGTATTGCGCTCAGAGGGTTTCAATACATTTATATTCGAGGCAACTCGTGTAACTGAGTCGAGTCAGACTTGTATTGATCATATTTATGCTAACGTTTCGCTGCCCTCTACAAGTGGCAGTATTGCTATAGAAATAGCTGATCATCTTCCTGTCTTTAGTATTTTCTATAATCTGGAAAATACCCCGGGCCTTTTCCGGACACTCTCGAATTTAGAGATTTCAAAAAAATTAACTCGGGTTTATTTAAGGTGGCACTAAATGAGGTTGATTGGTCCTCAGTTTATAGTTCAAGCGATGTGGATGAAAGTCTGCCAAGATTTCTACAGATTTTTAATAGAATAAGTAATGAACATGCACCCCTAAAATCTGTGAGAGTGAAAAGTACTAGCTCCAAACCATGAATAACTTCAGGTTTAAAAAAGTCAATGAAAGTCCGGGACAGGTTATACAAGAAATGGCTGTCTACGCATAATTTATTGTTTATGAATAAATATAAATTATACCGTAATAAAATAACTTCTATAAATAAATTTTATCGGATTTCATATTACAAAAAGGTTCTTGCTGGTTCTACTAATTCTAAGAAAATGTGGGATAACATAAAGTTCATAATTAATAAAAGGCGTCCATCATGCAGTATTAATAAACTTCAAGTTGATGATAAACAATATCAACAACCAATCTCTATTTCTAATGTCATAAATAAATATTTCTGTAATATTCCTATTCATCTTGCATCCAAATTGCCTAAATCAAACCGTCATTTTACTTCTTACTTAAAACGGACTAGATCTCAATTTTGCTTTATAGATTAGTTAATGAAATTGAAGTTTTTTTGCTCCTTGATTATCTTGATGGTAAAAAGTCGTTCGGTGTAGATAAGCCTCATCCATTTTTAGGAAAGGTTGCTGCACCTCAGATCTTTCGACCTTTGACATATATTATTAACTTGTCTATTAAGCAAGAGGTATTTCCAGATAATCTAAAAATTGCTCGAGTGGTACCTATCTTTAAACAGGGTTCTCCTTTGTGATAACTATAGACCCATATCAGTTCTTACGGCATGTGTGAAGTAACATTTTTGAAAAATGTATATATAACCAACTTATGCATTACTTTTCAATAGAAAATATTATAATTTCCAATCAATATGGTTTCAAGTTAGGTAATACTACAATGGACTGCCTTGTTGATCTTATTGAGGAAATATCTACATCTCTTGATCAAGGTAGCTATGCTGTAACAATATTTCTCGACCTCAGTAAAGCATTTGACACTGTTAATCATTCGATACTGCTATCCAAATTATCATACTATGGTATTCAAAATTCTCATATGAATTGGTTTAAATCATACCTTAGCAAAAGAAAGCAAAGAGTTTTTATAAATGGTGTTGCTTCTACTACTACGCATATTTCCTCAGGTGTACCACAAGGATCGATTTTAGGACCTCTACTATTTTTTATTTACATAAATGACTTTCCTCAGGCTTCCCATTTCTTTTCTATGAGATTTTTTGCTGATGATACTTGTTTAACAGCTTCAGATATAAGTATAGATGAACTTCTACTTCAAATAAATTTGGAATTACCGAGCATTTATAAATGGCTATGTGCTAATAAACTAACTTTAAACTTTAAAAAAACCAAGTACATTGTCTTTCAACCCCGACAGAAAATTAACTATAATCTATTACCACCATTAATATTGTCCAGGTCAGTGCTTAGAGCAAGTTTCCTGTTTCAAATACGTAGGAATTTTTATCGATAGTCACTTGTCGTGGCATGATCATATAGATTATGTCTCTGATAAAGTGAGTAAGAATATTAATATAATGACCAAGATCAAGCGTATTTTAGGAAATCATTGTTTCATTAATATTTATTATACTCTTGTCTACCCATATCTCATATATGGATGTTTCCTATGGGGTAATACTTATGATAGCCCACTATCTCAACTCATCCAATTACAGAATAAAGTGGTAAGAATAATGAATGATGTTCCTTTACGAGACTCTATTACCCCTCACTATGTTAATTCAGGTTTACTTCAATTTCGTGATATTGTTAAATTGTATACGTGTTTATTTATGTATGAACATATTTGTGATAATAAGCGTTGTAACTTTTCATTATCTCTCGTATCTGAACATCATAATTATTCCACACGAAGTGCATCTACCCAACAATTATTTGTTCCCCAATTTAGAATTAATATAAGGAAATTTTGTCCCACCGTTGTTGGTAAATACTATTGGAATGACCTCCCTCTTTCTGTTCGTAGTATTTCATCTAAACGTCTTTTTAAAAAGGCACTTTACAAATATCATTTTGCTCAGTATTGAACTTAGTTGATTGCAGTCGTGGTGTGTGTGGGCGGTGTGTATGTCCGTGCGTGCGTGTGCTTGTGTTTGCGTCTTTGTGCTCAAAAAATGATACATTGATAGAAGGTATTTCAAGGGCCTTAACTAGTCTTACTATATTGTGCCCTTCTCCATTCTTGTACTTCTTTTTTCTTTTATTCTATCCTAATATTTTGTATCATGATGAATGACGACAAAAATACAAAATAGTTGCTATTCTCACTTGTATTATTTTTAGCAACAGTTTGGTTACATGGCTCACGATGCTTATGATTCGGTATTCCGAACATGTTTGTGCCCTTGACTTCTTAGGCATTAGAATAAAGACTGATTGTTTCATATCCGTTGGTATATAGCCAGTGTCGGGCAACACACTGACGTAATAAATGGGCGATGTGGGTGCTTTCGTAAGGTGAGTGACTCTGGCTCGGTGCCCAAACCGAAAACAAAATATATACTGAACAACAGAAACAATACCGTATGCTTAGAGACATCTACCTCGTTTTCAGGGTCCTCTCTCTTCCTTTCTCGGGGGAGAAAGAGATAGGACCCTGGGAACTACGTTGTAGAGACATGAATTTGCTAAAGCCTGGTTTTCACTATCGACGCAAGCAAAAGGAAAAGCATAAGCAGCTTATGCTAGTGAAAATGAACGGCGACATAAGCATCAAGATCAACCACGGTAACCGCCATTTTTTTCAAATGCTTAGACACAGGGAAAGGAAAGGAAAGGAAAGGAAAGGAACTTTATTTAAGTGTCTAATCTTCTAGCTCTGTAGAGCACTAATCGGGGACCCTGTAAACTGAAATCAACAAATAAACGCAAATCAAATCAAATGTTGGTTTTTGAGGAGAGGGGAAAACCGGAGTACCCGGAGAAAAAGCTCTCGGTGCAGAGTAGAGAACCAACAAACTCAATCTGGAACGGAGTGCTTTAATTGGCCAGACGCAACAAATTTGCTTGTGCTTATGCTGTGTTTCGTTTTCACACGACGCAAGCGAACGCAAGCATAAAGCGCAAGCACAAGGAAAAGGAAAAAAATTGATCCTTGTGCTTGCATCGCTAGTGAAAACCAGGCTTAAAATACTGGGCCCGGTTGTTCGAAAGCCGATTAACTTAATCCAGGATTAGGGTAAACATTTGCTTCATATTTTCAACTTTTTGGTGATAGTTTCTTTTGCTTATTTTTTGTTTCTCAAAATTGACTTCTTCTAATGTAAGGTTTTGCCGAATATCAGCGTTGGACAACATTTGGGAGTAGAGAAATAAACTCATTGGTTAACTGTTAATCTGGGATTAGCGTTAATCGGCTTTTGAACAACCGGGCCCTGAGTGATAGCCACAATAGCCCACTTTCGATATACAGTATTAAAATTCAGTCCTAAACAAAAGGCGTCATCTCGAGGCTCTGGAGAATAAACTCATACAAATCCTTATAGTCATTGTGACAGTAACAACAAGCAATTCATGTCCCAGCCCCGGGGGAGGTACTGCCATATATGAACTGTATAGTTGTGTGCCGCTGTGCCCCTAGGGTATGGTTTTCAAGCGGTTTACTCTAGGATAGAGTATATAAATCATAGCGTTTGGGTCCAGAATAGGGTATCATTTTTCACGAAACTGACCATTCGGTTGAAGATTTTATCAAGACTAAGGAAACCAGAAGTTTACGCAACTGAGCCTCAACAGTGTCGATAAATGGCTATCATAAAACACTTCTGGATATTAGTAACTGTCAAATATCGGGATTTAGACGGAAATCGGTGGGAGTTTACTCTAGTATAGGCTAGCAAAATTCAGCTGAACTAGCTCTGGTATAGGCTAAGGGTTCCAGGGTCCCAGCGGCACATCCCCACCCAGAAATTCCTAAAGTACCCCCTCCTCCCCGGGGTCCTAGCTCGAAAACGCGTAGACCTCCTTCCTTCCTTCCTTCCTTCCTTCCTTCCCAGTTCCCGTTCCAATGTTGAAGCTATATCCTTTTTTTCGTCTTAGTCGTCAAGAATCGACATTGAAAGGGAAAAAGGAAGAAGGGTGCCAAGTGTGAGAACGATTGTGTCCCAGATTGCAACTTACAACAAGACGCTCTTCAAAGCGTTTACTCGGAATACTTCGTTGCGCAGAAGTAGGGTGATACATTTTTGAAGAGAGGGAAACAAACTACAAGTATTGAATAGGCTAAAGCGATGTTCAGATTTGCTAAGTACGGAACAAAAGAAGTAAATGTTTCTGTAGCCAATTGAAATCTGGAGGGCTCGTGACAACTAAATAACGTATTGGTCAACATTGCTCAGAGTTTACAAATAAAATCAATAGGTCAACAAGCGAAAGAAGTAGTTTAATTTGGTACAGGTTGTCGAATCTACGCAGTGCAGGGGTGACGCACAAAGCAAAACCAGTGAGCCAAGGGAGAGTGAAACGCTAGCGTAGTGAGAGAGAAAACTTGTGAAAGCCATTCATTTGTAATTAATGTGGTTCAGTAAAATTTAGCCCTCCTGTTACCAGATACACTGGCACTGAAGCAGCTGCAGTTTCGAAATCAACAGTGTTGTGAATAATGCTGTGGCCTCCCTCTATGGGTAGCTCTATAAACAAGAAGACCGTGAAACAATTAAAATATTTACACCGGCGGATGATGCTGGTTCAAAGAACAGCTGAAAGAAAAAGAAATTTCAGGCATTTCCGACATACTGCTGCTGGGAGTTCTGTACTGACAATTTCGTCATGTTGTCAACATGCAAGATTTAGATTAACTATCTTATTCATAACATTTCCAGAAGACTGAATCCAGCATTTTCAATCTTTAGCTGCTATTGAGCTTTCACGCAGAACATCAGGGGACTTGAGTTTCTAAATCGGCGAACGTCATTAAACCGGCGTTTCACACTGAAACCCCAACACAGCTCCCATATCGCTTTGGTTGCCTCACCGCATGTAGCTACGAAAAACATCCGTGTCTCCTCGCTCTTCGTCGCTGGGGACGTTTCGAAAGGAGGAACGCGAAACGTACCCTGCGACAAGGAGCGAGGATAAACGAATGTTTTCGCAGGCTACACCGCGTGTTATAAATCCGGATTCTCATAGAACTCTAAAGTAGAGCAAAGTAAAGCAACCATATTTAACGTCGATAACTCGTAACAGTAATTCAACTGACAAACCCGAGGTCGACGGTGCGCTCATTTTACTCCCCCCTCGCCATCAGTGCTCCGTTTTACAGGTATTTAAAGCTACTTAAGCTACAATGAAAGGAATGAAGTCGAAACAAGGATGTAAGATCCGGGAATCGAACTCAGGACCACTTGCACCAAGGCCGCGCACTAACCGACTGTGCCAATTCTGTAAGAATTGAGGCTGTTTGAAGCCTCTCGCGCGCAGAAATCCCCTCCAACGACACTCGACACCACGGCTGTTATTTTTTTGTTGCTGGAAAACGTAGTTTCGTTATAGAGGGAGGTGAAATGTATTGCCCCAAGGAAATCCCATCGTCCATTTTGCGGCACCGAACAAGGTCAACCGATACCTTTCAGGTATTCCGAGTAATTACCCAATAACTCAATTTATTTTGACACGTATGGCTACAATACTGGAAGATAGTGAATAATCAGAAGATAGAGAATAATCAGATAACGTGGATTTTTCAGTCCGTTTATCCCAATATCACTGAGGCGTAAAAATTTCTTACGATCCTTTCATTCGCTTTTGTGTTCGTCATGTTTACGCTTTGCGATATATTAGATTCGTGTGTTCGCAAGTTAGTTTTGCATGTGAAAGATGTTTATATTTTCAATTACAACCTCTCCCTAGGGGTTATCGCTTAAAGCTCTTAACCAATGAAATCCCCGCGTCCTAATTCTATTGTGCATTTTTCTGCACTTACGGTTTTCAAAGCCATTTTAATACAAAATGTGTAAACTTATGAAACGCAAGCGTACGGACAGCTGACAGAGTAGGATTGGACACTATTCTTTTAAGTTTCCACTGGCACCAAATGCGGCTCATTTTTTTTACGCGTAGTAGCCAAGAGAAGAGCAGAAGAACTCAATTTCATGTGAAGGTTTATCCTTGTATTCTTTTGTCTACCAAAGTAAGACCCGTTGTAAATGAGTGAAGTTAAGTATTTTTTCGGCTGACGTTTTCTCAGCTTGCCATAATGTACTTCAGAAACGTTTATACCGTAATTTCCTTACAGTTAGCTTGATGTTGATAAAGCGTGCATCTTGTTACCTAGAAAGGCGCCGGAACCAACTGTTCTTATCGTATCAAGATAGCTGCATGAAACTTGATACACAGTGTATTTCCGGTGCGATATTGGGATGGTCTTTGGTCAGAGGTTTGTAGGCAGTGTACAGGCTCTCTAGTTCCATTCTCACGTTCGTCATTGGTAGGAGCCCGTAATCCTGTCGTTGGGACCGTCAAACACAAGAAATGTTAGCCACCCATTCAAACCGGGTTACCATAGCAATGCTCCTTTGGTCTTTTGATGGGCGGTGACATCAGAGAGTCGTCGGCGGCTTTGTTAACTCCATTTGATGGTAATACAACTTTTCTCTCTTTTGCTGTTGGTATGATTCAAGCTGTCATAAAAAATTGGGAAAGTCTGCTCCATGGCTTAAAGGGTGGATTACGGTTTAACTGAATGAAACGTTATCCAGAGTCTTCAATAGCTCAGCTGATTGCGCCTATACGTTGGATAGCGATTTATTCTGTGAAAACACTATCCATCTCTTCAACAACCACTGGTTCCCTAAACTTGCGCAATCACTGAATCAGTGAAAAGTGGCCGGGTGTTTTTCATTTTGAGACAAGTGCTCCAATTTTGAAGATTTTTGACCTGTGTAATGATGACTTCTTGGCTTTATAAGACTGCTTAATTACGGCTTACAGATCACTTAAATGGCTTACAAAACTCAGTTCATTTTCACGCGACTGAAAAGTTGAAAATCTCTGAAAAATTTGTTCACGCCATCCTTGCGCAGTTCTGACACCAACGACACCGGACTCAGATTAACTGGCGCCCAGTCCTTATCCAACGCGACGCTTGGTTCTTGCGCCACAGGGGATACGAGGCAATGACAAAAAAACTTTAAACACTTGCACATTCAAATTATTGTCTTGATTATCCACGGGACACGATGCGACCGCGCGCGGGCAAGTCAGGAAATACGGCCATTGAAGTCTTACCTAAAGCAAGCATTGGTGGTCTACTATATTTGTAAATGCGCACACTAAATACTTAAAATACAGGATGAAAATCGGAATAGACCGGTAGCGGTACCTCTGGACGCGTTGCAGGAGTGTCGTACCATGACGATGCACCCCGAGATTTCGACCCGCGGATCGCTTTTACCAGTGCTATCTTTCAGACCAAGAGGGAGAGAAATGTCGGTCTCTAAGCATATGTGACAGATCCCTTTCTTACCGGCGTAGCTCGGTTCCTTCTGTTCAGTTGATAGGCCGTTAGCCATAGATATTTGACAGTAGCGGCATTGTCTTCCATGTGGTATGCACAGGTGCTTATTTGTACGAAATACACGGCATTTGAGCATGCGTATTTGGCGACCTTTATTCACCCTTTTTTCACGATAACATTTTCATGACAATTGAAGTTTAAGAAATGAAATGTCACTTTTCAGTGCGTTTTTCCAGTTGTCTCTACTTAATGATGTGATCTCGTAGCCTAAGCTTTAGCCCTCTGAGCGTTTCGCTTGTATTGGATTGAGCTTCTTTTCCTGAAGTCTAGACAACTCCACATATTCGGACGGTATTCCAATGTCTTGCATAGGCTTGAAGGTCTCTCGAGTGTCACAGTACTCTAATGAAGAATGCATTTGACAACATTTCCAAGTTAACTGTCCTGGTGTCTCATTAAAAGAAACTTTATCGTATTTCTAAGGCCCTGTAAATATGGTCTTAGTACCCGAGACAACCCTTCTTCCCGTGACAACATTACCGAGCGTTTATATGAGAATTGCGTGACCGAGAGGAAGTTTAGAAAAGTACGCATTATCATTTGCCCTTCTTTCATTGCACAAGTTCGTCTTTTACGAAGTATAGTTGCGTTTTCACATTCAGAAAATGCACTGACAATCTTAACTGAGCAGTATTGTGTGGTTTAAATAAAAGTATGTTTTTGAATCGAGAGTTTCCGTTGGGTGCGGTGAGAATTTTGGCGTGAATACCCTTTTCATTCGAAAGGGAACGCTAGCAGCAACATGTATAAGCCCCCAAATTGTTGCTTCTTTGATTTTTATTTTATGCGTGTCCATTTAAGATTTTGTTGTCTTGTCTCGGGTAGTCGAGCCAAACTGTTTACATGCGAAAAAGTTTTCTCGCCTGCCAGGGTTACCCTACCTGCTCAGGCGAGACAACTCGCCTCCCCGAGTTGTCTCGCCCTCCTCATGTAAACGGTTGATAGCATTTTTTAAGGACGGTGCCTACTATTGTTATTGCGCATACATTCTGCGCATCTCGAGATACTCGGGTTTCCTATCGGTGATGCTTACTAATGCAGTGATATCTTTGCGCCGTTTAAAACTAGCCGGAGAAAGTAGATCGTAGTAAGTACTTTTGGTATCCAAAAAGAAAGTTGGGGTAACCATGCATTTTTGAGAGATAGTTAAGCTTCAATTTGAGAAAGAGCGCCATACATTGCTGTGTATTTTAAAGCTTTTACAGTGGGACGCCACCGTGGCCACCTGCCAATCAGGGAGTGCGAATTTGACTCCTTGCAAAGTTGGCACGGTTGTAAGCACGGTTGGCACGGTTGTGAACACCGTTTCATGGGTTGTTTAGTTGACTTGTTTACACGTAGTTGTCAAATGTGAAAGCTTGTTGGGTGGCCACGGTAAGGCGCGTTGCACTGTAAAAATTTTATTCATCAATTATCTCAGGAGCCCATGACCCGGAGCCTCCATCCAGACTATATCCTTGAGTCAACCTTTGCCCGTATCTTTTTATGTTTAGAATATTTTGTGAGACGAACGCGATCACTGGTGCGTGACTGCTTGTGATGTAATACAAAAACTTTGTTCTGATTGGACGGCATAATGCATTCGCGGGAATTCGAACGTCTAAAAATAAAAAGATATGGGCAAAGGTTGTCTCCAAGGGTTTATATGGGAGATTGAGGCTCCGGGTGATGGGTTCCTGATAATCTTTGAAAAATGCGTGGTTACCCCCAATTTTCTTTTTGGATTTCAATAATAATAATAATAATAATAATAATATATTTTGCTTTACAAAATTCTCAAAGGTTTACAACCAATGTCTCAAATTACAATCCTACATTCAAATTACATGCAGTATGAGAAACTCTAAAATAACACTTGTTAAGGTCTACATTTCCTACATAACCATAAACCAGGACAAAAATACCTTTGAATTAGTGGGCACCGTCCTTAAACACATGAGTGAAAAAATATCTCGCCCAGGGTAACTCGGGGAGGGAGGGGTGGGGGGGATGTCTCGAGTACCCGAGACCATATAAACAGGGCCTAACACAGCATTGCTTAAACTACGCACCTTGCTAGTATAATTGCTTGTACAGCTGCGTCAGCCAAGAAACAATTCCACTGTGATTATGGCCGTAAAATAAGGGAAAAGAAGACACAAAGAAATTTCCCCACAACTTTGTCCGCCAAGTTGGGAATGACTTGGGTGTCATATGATCACGAAAGTGAGTGATGGTTCCTCTTTCCCTCGCGGAATTGTAATGACTACATTGACGCGCCGGACACCTGACCCAATCTCCCAGGGTCGCTGATTGAAGGCCTGCCACACCCACCGGGCCCCTGTTGTTGTGTGTTTTCACTCACGTGATCAACAGCCATGTTTTTCAACGAAAACAAAAGGAAGCGTTCGCATAACAATAGAGTTCAATTCGCGGAGGATTGGATCGGGACCACCATGGCCACAGTTTCTTTGTTTAGGGACACCAACATGGCGGCCGTGACGTCATGTCATTAGACTGGGGATGGAATGGCATACTGGCTATGGGCCTGGAATAGCATTTTTTGCTACTAAATTTCGCCTTGTTTTTTCACATTACGCCGAAAAATATTACGCTTTTGTTTGAAAATTATGCTACAATATAATAAATAGAGGATATTACATGGCCGCACGGAGGTGTGAAATTTCTCTTCGAGTGTTGAAAGCTATTTCACTCGTTCGCTACGCTCATTCGTGAAATATTTTGTGTTTATTTTTACATAAAAACCAATTAAATACTAAATCATTTCTCGAAAGGCACGATTTTATATGTAACCATAACAACAGTAATCTTCACGTGTGAAGATATGTTTTCGCGCGAAAGCTCACTTGGTATTTCATTGGTGTTTATATAATAAAGCATGTTATCTTCTTCATCTTGGGCTTGTATTTGCTTTTCTTTTTCAGTAGAAATAAAGGACACACGGTGGAAATGAACATAGGAAAAAAAACGTCGCCT
>OX421455.1:2569012-2579012 GCA_949126865.1 Montipora capitata
CGTCAGTTATCCTCAGGAAGAAGGGAGCATCAGGATTTTACTGTTCTGGAACTGTTTTTTTTTAAGACAACACAAGTCTACGCATGGGTACGTCTGACAACCAACACCTAAATTTCAGTAAGCCCAAAAATTATACATCCAAAATGTGTTTGAGTCTCTGAAAATCTGTATATCTACGAATAGACATGCGGCAAATATGTGTTAGTTAGGTTTCAGTTGCTGATGTCAGGAAAAAAAAAACTTACGTGTTTATTTTAACCTTCCAACTAATTACGAGCAAGATAGCGCGATCTCATAATCCACGAAAAGCGAGATTTTTAGCCGGGCTGAAATTCTGAAATTTGTTGACATATTGTTAACAAAATGCCCCCGTCTACTTATTCTTTGCCCCTAACATCTACTTGGTATATTTAACATGGATCTGCGAAGTATTTAATCTACTCGGTGATCTTGATTTCACAGTTCATTTAATTTTCAGAACCAAAATTATAAATTTTTAGTTTCTGGTCATTTACAGTCCTGTATCAATAGGACGTTTTCAACCAACCTCTAGAGACACACTAACACTGATTGAGAAATGTACGACTTCTGGTGGACGAACAAAAGAAGCTAATGGGAGATCTTTTGTTTTCTTCTACCAACATGGCGGCGTTGACGGCACGTGAAAACCTCCTTTTAAAATAAGTTTTTTTCTGATAAATAAACGTTTTCGAGGTACAAAAAGTATACCCTCCGCCCAACAGACATCTCTGTTCCTCATGATTAGAGAATTATATGACAAAGTCTGGTTTTGTTGGATTAAAATAGCATCACGAGTACACTTGTACAGTGTTATCTCTAACAAAGAAAGCAATGACCTGCATCCCAACTTTCATTTCTATTTTCCCTTTTCATGGGCAAATCCTCAAATGATAAAAACCGCCCTATCAAGAGAAACGTTATCTTGGCCGTATCCACTGCAGAAAATATTGTGCAAAACGAATACTTGTGTTGATTAAAACCATTGCTAGACGAAATGCTAAAGATTGTCACCCATGAACTTGTACATTTTGAGATAAAATCATGACTCAGCGGAAAAAAGGTTTATCCGGAATGCCTGGGAGTAGGTACACAAAGTAAGTCACTTTGAATCGACGTTGAAACGGCCGAGTGCTTTAAGTGTTTTCTTGCGTTTGGAAATCCAATGAAGCACGGCGCACGAGTTTATAATTTCAATCACTTTCTTCAAGTCAAGTATTTTTTGTGAGCCTCGTGGTTGCTTAGAGGCATGTGAGAACTGTGAGCAAGCACTCGTTGCCGTTAATTGATTTCAAAACACGTGTGTTTGAAATTATTGATTTCAAACCACGTGTGTTTGAAATTCATTAAGTGAATCAACAAGTAGTGTTTCATTGGGTTTCAAACTCGTCCGCGTGACCAGAATGGGGCGAAACGAGTTTGAGAAGTAATATTTCCAAAAGTGCACCAGCTATGAATCTTTCTTGATGTGGTTACTTGGCCCCTCCAAATTTTCGGTAGTTTAATTTAAGGTTTCCAACAACTACCGTACCAATTAGCCAGTTGTGTCCCCAATGAGATGCCACGAAGAGTACAGCACCCAGACCCATCAAAGTCCCTTTTTTGTCACGCAATCGACAAAAACTGTCGAGGGAGGCTTAGGGAAGGGGTGGGTCTCTCTGATTGCGTGACAAAACACGATTGAAGAGCAGTTTACCCATCCCTTCGATCGCTTCACATCACTTGTTTCCATAAATGGCACGAAAGTGTGCCTTGTCTTCTTACGAGAAATAACCTTATATAACAAACGACCCGTCTGGAAACCCTAACGCTACATGTAGATGTGCGGTTGTAAAAAATATATGGCGTAAACGGACACGAACACTTCGTCGTCTGAACTCATCAAAAGCTTGATCTCTTTAAATTTCTTCGTCAAAAGCTTGCGTCTGATCAGCTTCATTTCTTAGCCGCATCGTTAGTTTACTTCTCCTGTTAGGAGTCCATTTACCCCTATTTTGCGGATTGTACAGGGATTTGTTTTTTTGTCCACTTTGAGAGCATGTAGTTTTGTCCGCAAGGTTGTCAGAAGATTTGGGTGGAGTCGCTTCCACCAAACATTTAAAAGCTTTTTTTCTCTTCCATGGGTTCAAGAGAACAAAAATTGTTACCGAATGTGAGTTATTGGCTATCTACTTCTCAATTTTCGGTCAAACTGAAGCGAACGGAAAGTTGTGCCTTTCACGGTTCGCAGCATTAGCAGTTAGTTGTTTTGATCTAAAATATCAAGTATTTATATATCAGATTTGCCACAGTGGCGTAGCGTGAGATTTTGAAGGTGTACGCCAACAGGGCGTGAGTTTGTTTTCCAAGGATGTTAGGTAGATTTTCCAGACCCTTGAGTCCAACACGCTGCATTCGTTTGGCCACCTCGTTGTCGTTCGACACTTTTCAACAGCGTCCAACAATGTTGGATGATGTTGGATCCGTTTGGCCAGGCCTGTATGGGTTGATGAAAAGATACTGGAAATACTCACACGGAGAAACACCAATTCATTCGAAATTTAAAAAACTTGGCCCGATTTTATAATGACTTTAAAAAATTAATGCCTCCATGGAATAAGGATTCCCGGATTTGAGCTGTACGCACGGGCGTACGTGCGTATATGGACGCTACGTCCCTATGCCATTAGTATCGACAACGCTTTGATCCGTCTAGTCATGCTTCCAGATAATCTTGCATAGTTGCGGCTTACTGTTGTTTCGTCAAGTGGACGATGTAGTTCTAAAAGCCCAGCATGTGGCTATCAACGCTCAAAACATGTTTTATTTTCCATTGTTAATTGTCTTTCGGGAGCCTTTCCAAAAGAACATGTTTACTCGTTAGCTTGGAAGTACAGTATAAAAAGTATATGCAACCCGGCGCTCAGAACCTCGCTGCAAAAAAGTTTATTTTAGTAATAATATATAATCTAATTGAAACAAAAACGTTTAATTAAAAATAATTGTTTACTAAAACTCAACTGAAAGCCGAGAGGAAACAAAAATCTGTGTTTGATAACTTTATCAAAAGCCATGCCAAAGAAAACACGACAAAACAAAAGAGGTGCCTAGAAGTCTGTTTCTGGTGGATCTCTGAGGTCTGAATCCCTTTAGCGCGGATTGCCTTTTTAAAAGTCAGACACGCAAACTGCTCCTGTTTACATCGGACATGTACCGAACTGAAGCCGGCTTCTGAAGAGGTTTTTCTGAAGGTGATTTTTTTCAGAGTCAGTTCTGACATGTACCGAACTGAAGCCGTTCCGGCTTGAACGAGAACGGAAACTACGACCTCTGCGATACCCAGTGCTCACTGATTAAGCAGTTGAACTATGGAGCCAACTGGGGGTTGGTCGTTGGTTGAAATCTTATGAAAGTTTTTTCAACTTCGTTAAACAAAGTTCAACTTCCCAGTTGTCAAAGCGAAATTCTCGGCAATGTACACACACAACTTTTCACTTATTTGCTCCAGCAAATGTTTTCCTTCACAAGTTTTTGAACAAGGACAAGTCAAGCCAGGTAAAACTTTTCACATTTTGAATGAAATCCTACACAGTTGTTGGACATTTTAAAACTGAGTAAAATATCGTTAAATAGTTGCCTAATGCTACATCTAATGATTAAGAAGGTTTTACAATGGCATCCTCACAGCTTTCGTCGTCTGGTGTGGTCTTTGCGTTGCGTTATTGTAAGAGTATGTGGACTCTAGTATGTGGACTCTTTCGAGGATAACTATTGAAAACTATGTATTAAAATAAGTTACTAACCTCTTAGGACTTGTTGAGTTTGTTCCAAAGCTCATGGCACGCAACATTTTTCGTTGATAAAGCTTCGAAGGCGGCCAACAAACCTAAAAAAAAGTGGAATACGATTAAGTATGTGCTTGGTCTACGTGTACTTATTTCAATTAGGTGATTTTTTTCAGAGTCAGTTTGTCAATGATATGATTTTGATATATATGCAAATGAAAGTGTTAAGGATGGGTCAATCGCACGCCAGCTGTGCTTCGAGTTCATGCCCTTTGTTTCCGGTTTTTTTTTTCTCTTAAAATGTATTCAGTGATGTTAAGTAAAGTGCTTTTGAAAAAAAGTGCTCTACATCACGTCTTTTGTTTTGAGATGAACAAATTCGTGGGTGGCAATTAATCCTCTACGTATATGTTTGGAGTATCTTTTGAGAGGTCTCTGGAATATTTAGAAACTTTCCATCAGTGCTACTTGACGGACAACGGGAACAAAATGTACAAAGGTTCAAAAAGCACGTGCAGGGAAATTGTACACTCATTTAATTATTATTGTCTGATGAATTTCTTGTTGACGTCTCCGCGTCGTAGATACTTAAGCCCCTCTTAAGAACACCAAAAACAATTTTTTTAATGGTCAAAACAATACGCGAAGTGAAAGGTTGATCAAACAGTAAAGGATCTAGGAATATCTGTTGTATATATCAATATTTCGAAAGGCACTGGGTGTTACAAGTAAAGCCCCGTCTATACGAGCAATTTTTTATGTGACAATTTTTATTTGTTCGTGTAGACGAGGAAATTTGGCCAGTTTTTATGTGACAAATGTATTTGCTGAAAAGCGGGCGTGTTAGCTTTTATGTGACAAATAAAAGTTGTCAAATACGAAAAGTTGCTCGTGTAGACGACTCGACACATAGAATGTGGCAAATTCGCCTTGTTTCTGCTTTATCTCAGCTGTCCAAAGGCATTGCTGACCCACTTAACTGCGAATTGTCAACCTGATTATTTGTTGTGCCATCTACACGATCAAATGTACTGCTCAAATAAAAATTGCTCGTGTAGACGGGGCTTAATGGTCTTTGGCTAATGGTACGTTGCAATTTGAACGAAAAATTAGTTTGCAATACGATTCAATTGAAAATTGAGAACATAGGGAGAGAGCAAACTAATAACTATGTGATTGTTGGAAAGGAATTTGGATAAATACGACCTATGGGCTAGGTCTTGTCTTAGAGTTGAAGGGTGTCACCTCTGGTGAGATGAAGTATACCTCTCTAGCTTTGCGTCATACTATCGCGAGTGGAATTTATGAGTTCTAGTGGAATAAGCCAAATGTCATTAGCAGTGTGATTATTAGTTAGGAAATGTTCTGAGACTAGTGTTAGCAGGTTTGTCAACTGGTCTGTGGTGTTCGTTGACGCGGTCTTTGAGTCATCGTTTAGTTTCACCGATGCACATAGTTTTTGCAGCGTTTACACTGGATCATGTAAACCAACGTTTTTAGAGTTGCAGTCGATGTGGTGTATTGTAGACCTGCCAGAGTTTCACCGGTAGAGTGGGATGTGTAAGTGTTCTGTCCGTTAGATAAGTAGGCGCATGTAGAACAGTTGTTGCCACATTGATGAGACCCTGGAATATAGGTGGTTGTACTGTGATCCTTTACAAGGATCAGGTGCTTCTTTTTGTTACGTTGCTCCTTGGTGCCACAATTTAGATTTAAATCAATACGCGCGTGCGTTTTCAATTTTAGATGCATTTTCTCTGACGTCATCCTCAAAACAAGGACGTGAAGCAAGAACACGACGATATTTTTCGCTTTTCGGTATTACATGTACTGTCAAAATCGCTTGTGCCGATCCAGTTTGCACACACGGGTTGCGATTATCAAAAAAATCATTGCAATGAGGGGTGACGTTCTTGTTGTTCTGCAACCAATCACATGCTGGCGGACGAACAGAAAGACCTAATGACAGATTGTCGATTAATATGGCGCCAATGACGTAAGCTAACAACCACCTGTAGAGACCAGGCCGTCTTTGACTGCGCGGATGTTAACCTGGGGTCTCGATGTCAACCACTGACTCTTTTCCGTAATTGTCCCCTCACTTCGTTACTCTTTTACAAACTGAACGAATTATTAATGCCCCAATTAGGAAGAACGTTTCTCAAACAGATAAAGAACCTTCGAACTCCTCGTTTTTGTGATAATGTTTTTCATGGAAATAATGTTTGGTTTTTCGTAGTAGGACTAAGGTGGAGGAGGCAGTGTGGCCCAGTGGTTAGGGCGCTTGCCTTGAGATCCGGAGATCCCGGGTTCAAGACCCGCTCTGACCGCTCGTTGAATTTGATCCTGGTAGTCCCTGGTTCAACTTCCCAGCCGCACTTGTAAATAAGCCAACTGGTTTGCCTCCAGCCAGTTGGGATTCTTAACAGTTGTTGTTCTGTTCTGTCGTTTCGTTGTGTTTCATTGGCCCTGAAAAGCCCAAATGGGGAGCGGTCAATTAAGTATGTATGTATGTAAGCCGCAGTGAAATGAGAACATCGCAGTCTTTAAAGGCTAAGCTGGAAAATCCGGAATCCGGCTTACCGTCTTTAAAGTTCGTGCCTGCTTTTAAACTCATTTAGATATTTTAATGATTCATTTTTAAGATAAGATCATTTAACAGCATGATTCATGTCATTTGTTTATTCAATTACCCTCAATGACCGCATCACACTTAACACATGAATGTAGAGAATCTTGGTGTTCGCTCATGCGCAGCGTAAAAAAATATACAGTAAATCAAACGCAACTGGAAACCGTGACTTCATAAGGAGCAAGTAAATGTTTTGTTTTTGCTTCGCTTGTTGCCGTCAGCCTTGAACATCGTTAAGTGCGAATACGATGAAAAATCACTGTTTTAGACGTTCCTAATTCCTTGTGGTCATGGCGATAGCAGAAACCCAACGAGGCAAGTTGTTAAACGATTCGTTGAAGCTTCCAACTCGACTTTCCGTGATAACGAATGGCAGTCAGTATACCCAGTTCTGTGACAATCCCGCACTTTTTACGACATCTGCTAATTCGGCTGCCGTGGCATTATGCTACTCGATTCTCATTCCTTTCACCGTGTTGGGAAATGGATCTGTAATTGCAGCATTCGTTCTAAACACCAAGCTGAGAACCGCCGTGAATATATTTATTATTGGTTTAGCTTGCA
The DNA here is from genome assembly GCA_949126865.1 of Montipora capitata. Taxonomy (NCBI): domain Eukaryota; kingdom Metazoa; phylum Cnidaria; class Anthozoa; order Scleractinia; family Acroporidae; genus Montipora; species Montipora capitata. The sequence goes on from OX421455.1 coordinate 2,575,991, forward strand.
GTGATTTGTTAGTTGGAACTTTTGCAATTCCAGTTTGGACTTTTATAGTCTCGCATGAGGACATCATGGTGGTGTACTGTTACTCGGTCTACCACCTTTACATATGTTTCGACGTGTTTGCTGGGAGCGCTTCCATACTGCAGCTTACAGCTATTGCATTGGAGCGTTTCATCTCGGCGCAATGGCCTTGGTTCCATCGAAAGATGTCTCTCCGGTCGTACTGGACAATGCTATTTCTTGCTTGGCTGTGCGCGGCAGTTATGACCGGTTTGAATCCCTTGCAGGTGCAAACGGACACCTGGAGTAAAAGTTATTCTATCGTACTGACTACGCTTTGCTTCCTAATCCCTTTCGCAATAATCACAACTTGTTATTGTTGTATTTTCAAGATCAGCCGGTTTCAAGCTCGAAGGAGGTTATCCAGTGGCTCAAATTTTCGGCATTGTGGCAGGACACCTGGAAACGACATTAGAGAGTTAAACGTTGCAACAACAGTACTAGTAATTACAGGTGTCTTTTTAGCGGCCTGGTTGCCTTTTTTTGTTGTAACTGTGATAGCCACGTTCTGTTTAACATGTTTGCCCTCTGGACAGGGTCTTGCACATCTTGTTAAATGCTTAAAATTCTTACAGTACTCGAGCAGTTGTATTAATCCTTATATATACGCTTACAGAGACAAGGAAATGCGGTCAACTATCACTAAAATCGCCAAAAGAGTTTTCCCTTGCAGTCTCGCGGGATTCTGGACAAAAGTGAAGGCGGTTAAATTTGCCGACTCGAAGTTATCCCTTAACTCCATCGAAAAACTGCGGACATCGAGACAGAATATATGCTCTCAAAAAGAGTTCTTAAAAGAGAACATTGAAATGAAGCAGTCGCGAAATCCTCGTTGGAAAAATAACGAGCAAAGTGGTGTTGTTTTTCTGTAGACTGGGATTTAAGATAACAGTTTTTCTTTTCTTGTTTTGGGGCATGTGTAGAAACTGGGAAGATGGAAATATTAATGTGGAGAACTTTCTCACCGACAAACATCATGTAACCATTATTATATTCTGAAGATCATGACAACATTAACAAGTCTGTTTTTGGCCGCGCGGAGAATGAGGAGGGGCGCTATCACAGCTACAGTTTTTACGATTTGAACACTTCGTCCAGTGACTGGAGTTTTCGCAAATGAAAATACTTACAGCATGGCTGTTTTGACAGGCCTTCGAAACCATTGCATTTTTTTGTAGTCCAGCGCTGGGCTTCATTTCTAACTTTGCGGAGAATGCAATTAGACTAATTAGTTGATAATGACAGATATAGTCACGAAGAGGCTTGATAAGCGGCGAGAACGTTTGAATTTTTATCTCTTTTTAAAGCTTGATGCGAATCGGAGTGACAACTCGACCTCACTTAACCTTCAAACATTTAAAAACTGCTGGAAAAAAAGATAAGCAAAACTCAGCATACATGTTTGTTTGTTCAGCATCAGTGTCGGAAACGTGAAACGCTTCAATGATAGATTGAAACCGTTAAGGAGAAGGTTAATGCACAGTTCTTAACTTAAGAAAAACAAAAATCCTTCTGTATCTTTTTTTAACACCTTAGAAGATGGCGGGCGGTGTACGCTTTCTTGCTTTCTTGTTGTGGCATTTTGCCCTCGTCATTTTTGCTCAGTCAAACCATTTCTTTTTACGTTCTTCATTTCACGTCGGTGAATGTATATCCATGGACGTGCGCTTGGCTGCACTGTCCGGGGCTTGATCCGTGTAATCTCATTTGTTCGTGGTTTAATTCCGAAGTCTTAGCTGTTACTAAGTGTGTAGTGACGTCACGTTGTTTTAGGTGCTCTTAAGTGTTCTATTGATGAAAACTTAAGCCAATTCTGGTTGCTTTTGTAGCAAAATTGAATCTATAGATGTTTTACACGGCAGCCATCTACATCGTAGATAGTCAAGAAAGGCATATTAGCACAAAGTAGCATTTTATATGGCCTCAATTATGAAAGAGGCCTATGATTATCAAGTACGGAATATATACCAAGTACGTAATGCGCTCCTTCAGAATTTCTGACAATGCCAGTCTGAGGTAGGTAGTCAATAAAAGCATATTAGCGCGAAGTAGCATTTTATATCAGTTATATGGCCTCCATTATCAAAGAGGTCTGTGATAATCAAGACAACGCCAGTCGATACCTTACGTTTAACCTTCCGATCGTAGTCGTGGAAAAACGTCTTGGTGGTCGGGTGGAACAGCAAAAAAACATTGAAGCGAGAACAACTTAAATAGCCCAACCCCCTCCTCCCCCAACTCAAAAATAGAATTGTTGGTCTTATAAGGGATGGCTTCGTGGAGCTTTAATCATAAATTAGATGGACAATCACGAGGAAACACAGTAAGCTAACGAATGGACACCACACTTCCCATTGGACAAATTTTTCAAACCAAACAGGTTTCTTTAGTGTTAATAGTCTATGTAAACACATTGATGAAATTCGCTATATTTTAATCAATTCTCCTTTGGAAGTGCTAGCCATTAACGAATCTAAGCTTGATGGCACTATTTCTGATACTGAAGTATATATTCCTGGCTATATTATAATCCGCAAGGACCGTAACCGGTCAGGCGGTGGTGTTGCTCTCTATATCAGGGAAAATCTGTCGTACACAAACAGAATTGACCTTGTGCCCGACACTTTGGAAATAATCTGTGTAGAGATAAATTTTCCTCACAGCAGGTCATTTCTAGTCAGCACTTGGTATAGACCACCGAGCGCGGAGATGCAGGTTTTTGATGAATATGAAAAATTTGTCCAGCGTTGTGATATCGAACATAAGCAACTGATTCTCATGGGGGGTATTAACTCTGACTATGCCAAAACACCCCTTGATGTACATACTCGAACCCTGCAGTTCATATCCTCAGTTTATCAGTTAGAGCAACTAATCAAAGAGCCCACCCGAGTTACTAAATCCTCGGCCACTACTATTGATTTAATTCTTACAAATATGGTCGACAATATAGCAACCTCTGGAG
>OX421455.1:2581512-2609012 GCA_949126865.1 Montipora capitata
GCACCTGTGATTCTCAAGAAGAACAACCTAGCTAAGGAGGAATTCTATTATTTTGTTAAAAGTATTTAATGTAATCATAGAGAGAGAGAGAGAGAGAGAGAGAGAGAGAGAGAGAGTCTAGCTTCTATAATGAACATCAAATTGTAATGGTAAAAACTTGTCAATTTGCCGGAAAAACAAACAGTTGCTTTCACTCAATTGTTTCCACCAATCAACAACCAGGAAAATCAATTAAAACTGCAAACATCACAGACTCTGTTCGCATCATAAATGAATAAATGAAAAGCATATTTTTTAAAATAACCTCTCCTTACGTTTTTTTAGGGATATTTAAGTATCTGTTGATTTTAGTTTATAATAAGAGAGCGTTAAATGACATTTAGTTCTGTAATTTGGCGCCTGCAATCTGGGGTATTTTGCTTTTTTCTCAGCGCTTCGTGATCAGTCTTGCGTTTAGGTTTTTTTTAACACGTTTACCGGAAGAAACAGATGCTTTTATGTGACTTGATTTGCCTAAGCAAATGAAGGCTTTGAAGACTCTCGGAAAATTAGACTCTATTTGTCACTTGTTTTCATCATCTCCTAGAATTCGTCAACCGTGACTTTGCCCATTAACCTTCAAGCCTGTGAAATAATATGCCAATATAGGTTTTCGCTGGGGTAAAAGCCAAGCCTATGCGTGTCCGACATGGAGCTCCTTCGGATTTAGTGCAAGCCATTGATCAGATGTGAGAGATATTTTCAGATATATTATCTTTTTTTTCTTTCATGATCCTCAGGACAATTTGAAACGCGGGTGATACGCGTTTACATAGTTGTGTTGTTCGGACTGCTACAACACGACGACCTAGAGGTAATTTTTAGTTTTCATTTCAATCAATATATTGCTCTTTATCAGACGAATCCTGGTGCATGACAAATGGAAAAAATGATCGTCAGAATGGTAGAGCTTTCTATGAAGTCTTATGGTTCTTTTAAGCATTCATGTATCTTGTGCGGTCGAATTCAGAGTGTACTGGTAGTGGTAGGTCGTTGGAAAATGGACGGCGATGGTTTTTAATGCGCACGAGACACTGAAGACCAGTACACCTTTGATCAAAAGGATTTCACTTTTTGGCTAAAAGCTGCTCTTTGTGCCCTCGTTTCATTAATGACACTGTGCATTTCCTTGCCATGCTTTGCCGTGCAAGACCGATGCAAACAATCTGTGGCTTGTGGAGAACGTCATCACGTGTCTCTCCCAACGTTTAGAACCTTTCATCGCATGATTTTTATCCTTCGAGAGCAAGCGCCTTTTACCAAATCACCTATTAAAGAGTTCAACTAAGAGCGAAATATTTAAAAAAAGTGAAATCGGTACTTTTGACAAGTCAGTCGGGACGATAAAATTGAAAGGCGTCTAAGTTTTCCCCAATATTGACCCCAAAGTGACGTCCTATAACCCGGAGATGTCGACAGTGCTCTTTGCTAGTGCCCCGCGATTGTTTACACTGGGGCAATGGCGCGTGATCAGTTTACTTACGTACATATTTTTCTGGCTTATGCCCTCGAGGCTTTTTAGTCATTGTTTCAAATGAACACAACAACATCAGAGAAACTTCGGCTATAAGGAGCCGACCATTTAACTCTTGAGGGGAGGGGTGGGGGAGGGGGTGATTTTGAAAAAAAATTTCCTGCAAGCGCTTGTTGGAAGAAAGAAAATTGCATGCAACACAAATGAAATGGAAAAAAAATTCTTGCACTGCTGCTAGCAAGAAAAAAAAATGTTGCAAAGCTATTTAATCATTCCTGGAGGGCTTTACAAAATCCCAGCAAAACTGCAACCATTCCGGATAATCTGCAAGCCAGCGAGCCACTCTGGTTAGCCTATTAAAATAACACATTGATTGGCCTAAATAACACTCTGGTTAGCCTAAACGTCACACCGGTTGGCCTACAGTTAGCTTAGCTTATAATGGGATAAGGGATTTCTTGCTTGCTCGGTTCACATGGCTCCAAGTCATAGGAATCATGCAAGCCATTGCGGTTACCCTAAATTACACATTGGCCAGCCCAGTTAGCACTGCAGTTAGCCTACAGTTTCTTAGGTAGCTTGCGGTTATTGGGATCAGGGATTTCTGGTTTGCTGGCTCGCACTGTATCCAACCTCGTTAGCTTATCACAAGCAGTAATGGTGGTAGTTATATTTTATCTAAACGGAATCTGTTTGGTTGAACAACACCTCCATACCACACGTTTAACTGAGAAAGGACGTTTACCATAAAAACCGAAAATATGGAACAAAGTATTTCTAAAGTTTTCTTTAGGCCATCCTCTTTTTTTTCCGTCTAGCGTCGTCCGATCGACCCATATTTTTGCCATTTTCAAAAAAAAATGTAACGACGTAGTTAAACCATTTTTATGTCGCATAGGAGTTTCCATGGTTGATCCTTTTTCCCATTTTGTCTTAATTTTAGAATAACATCAACCAAATTTTCCCCCATACTGATTTTGGGTTCACGTCTTGTTAGCGTCGTTGGCTCATCACAAGCAGTAATGTCAGTAATGGAGGTAATTTTTTTGTATTTGAAGAATCAAGTTTTATTAGACAAAGAAAAATAATTTGTTCATTTTTAATCTTTTCAACTGAAGCATTTTCATGTAATTACTTTCTATTGAAATATAAGGTTTTTGCAATGTCTTATATAATATAAGACAACATATAACAATATAATAACATAACAATAGATAATTAACAAATATTAAATGATTCTAAAGAATGACATTCCGAAAACATGTAGCTATACAAGAATGATTTTGTATAGCTTATAACATTTTAAGGCTTTGCAGCTCCATATTAGAACTATTACTGCTATAACCACAATGTAAATTTAAATACATTCTGTAAATGTAAACACGACACTTTTTTGAGGAAAAAAAATCCTGCAGAGAAATGAGGAGAGAAAAAAAATATCCTGCAGAGCATTTGGGAGGGAAAAATATCCTGCCCACCAAGGTTGCTAGAAAAAAAAAAAACTTGCTGACCAGAAATCACCCCCCCCCCCCCCTCAAGAGTTAAATGGTCGGCCCCTAAATTTGAGGGACAAAGACAAAAAGAATACATTGCTGAATCGATGAAATTTTAAGACGAGACAAACAAAATTAAAAGGAGATTTTTTTGTAAGTTTATATGCTTGTGCAAGACAATGATTGTAAACTTGGCTGTGCCGTCGCACGTTTCACCTTAGTTAGGCAATCACTTTTGGACGCACTATTCAATGCCCACTAGTCTAATCCAGGTGATCTGGTGACGTAATTTGGAGGACTGGGAAGAAACATTTTAACGCCGTATCCCACAACCGCGCGCGGCCTTAGGTGTTGTTTCCAAACTCCCTGCGGTATTTCCATCGCCAAAACTCAACGGATCATTCCGTTCTACCACATTTCCTGTTACTGAATGAACATTCAAGTAGACCCGACGAGATCTAACCTCGTCTCTGCCATGTTGAATTCGAAAACGAGGCCGCGCGCGGTTGTGGGATACGGCGTTATCATTTTTCTCCCCAGTCCTCCGAGTTACGTCACCAGATCACCTGGATGTGTTTTGGTAATGGATAATAACTTTGCATACGTGCAGAATTTATCACATCTTGGTTTTAGTAGTTGTCAAGTAAGTGTTAATTAACAGACAGAGTCGTGGCAATTTCAGGACGAGCTTCTTTGTGTGTATTTTGGAAAGCGAAGGAAAGGTATCTATTTGAAATTTTAGCTGAAATTGTTAGAGAAAACTTTAGGACTAGAACTTATGCCGAGTTGGTTTCTGTCCTAAAATACTGGCTCAGTCTGTTCATTTTTATTATCAGGTGTTCTCTAAGTGTGTGCTGTCTTTGAAGAAAGACAAGCATCCTTTGTTTGATATGTGTTGCCTTAGCAAACGACAAAATAGACTTAACTGTTTCGTGTTTTGAACGAGCTTTCCATAGAGTTTCGTGTTATAATAAAAGAAACAACATTGTTTGATGGCACTCAATGTGCAAAAGCCGTGTAGCATCATCGTATTGCCTCATCTCCAAAGGTCAGTAGTTATATTTTATCTAAACGGAATCTGTTTTGTTGAACAACACCTCCATACCACACGTTTAACTGAGAAAGGACGTTTACCATGAAAACCGAAAATATGGAACAAAGTATTTCTAAAGTTGTCTGTAGGCCATCCTCTTTTTTTTCCGTCTAGCGTCGTCCGATCGACAGAAATTTTAGCCATTTTCAAAAAGAAATGTAACGACGTAGTTAAAACATTTTTATGTCGCATAGGAGTTTCCATGGTTGATCCTTTTTCCCATTTTGTCTTAATTTTAGAATAACATCAACCAAATTTTCCCCCATATTGATTTTGGGTTCACGTCTTGTTGTTTTTCAGGCTCCGCAGCAATGATGCTGACGTAGCAGGCCTCCTATTCCGAGACTTCTTATGATTTTTTTAGGTTTTTGTTTTTTTTTTTCAATCCGACCGACCGACCCAATATTAGGAAACGCATTCGACACTAAACGAAAAAGAAAAGGGGGGATGGCCTTAGCTTAGTTTAAAAAAGTAATGCAAGCGAGATCTTTTATTTGGTGCCAAAAGTTTGTGGTTTTCAGGTATTCCTAAATTTCGGGAGGGGTTTAATTTAAAAATCTTCTCCGTGATATTTTTAACCAAGCAGAAGCAGAAGAAAACCGATTGTGAATTGCTTGTACGAATTGCCGCCCTCAGCGCCGGTTGCGTGCCTGAACTGCTTAGCACTGTCACGATGACCGAAAAACATACTTAGCTGAAAACCGCGGAAAGCTTTGGTTTCGCCTTGTCGCGTTCGTGATAAATTGTTTAAAAAATAATGTAACAAGCTCTTTTTTTCAGACCGTATACTGTGAGGCACATCCCGCTTAATTGTTTTCCTTTCATTGCATTTCTATCTAGATGCTTTAATCAGGCAACAAAAACAGAATTTTACATTTAGCGAGCTTTACTATAAAATACAGCAAACTTAACTGACCAATTTTATAAAATAATTAGGATAATACGCGCATTCTCATTGGTCAACAGCTGTGTTTAGATGAGAGTATGGAAACATGGCTGTGACATCACTCGAATTTTGATTGGCTATGTATGTATTGTCAGACGCTCGTTTTGATTGGTTGGTAGGAAATATGAGCGTGTGTCATGAAAATCTATTTCAATCAAGAAGTAATTTTTTAAAAAAACCAGCATTTTCCTTCATTTGTTCAATTATCTCTTTTAAAAATATTATGAAGGCAATAGAGGACTTTTTTCCGTGGTCCATAGCCTCACGAGGGGGAGTTGGGAGAATTCGAGACATTTGTGCAAACCCGAGACGCAGTCGAGGGTTTGCATAACTGTCTCGAATTCTCCCAACTGCCCCGAGTGTTTAGATGAGGCTATTAAATACAGACTTAAATTGGGCAATCCCCATAAGGGCTTTTCAGGGTCAATGAAACGAATGAACAGAATACGCTAACAACAACTTTTTTAAGAATCCCAACTGCATCAAACCTACCAGGATCAAATTTTGATTTTTGACAAAATGTAAACTTCAGCCTGATTTTTGCAATAAACGAGAAGCAAAATCTCGCCGCTTGCAAATGGCAAGTTGCTGCTTGGTTTCTTTCTCTCTTGAGAAATTACGTGATGCCTGTACATAACAAGACAAAAATGAGCCGAAAACAAACAAGTTTTGTTTTGTCATTCATCGAGATACCTCTTCAAGGAAAGTAAATTTCACTGTGAAAACTAGCGAAAAACGCTGCACTTACTGGTGGATTGGGTTCTAGCCGTTGAGGCAAGATCGGAGTCACGTGAGTTTTAGGCGTTGCGGTTTGTGGTAAAGGAGGAAAAACGTCAATAAATGAACGAATAGTTGAGTTTGGAAAATTGATGGCTTATTTCAAACAACCGATTTATAAAGTTAACCAAATTACTCTACTTAGTATAGAAACATTACGATGTTCTATTACAACTTGTGACAACGTAATATACAATTTTTCTCCAACCTACAGATTGTTGATGATAAATGCACGTAAAATAATTTATTACATTGCAATATTTTGCCAAGAAGGTATACGTTTCTGTACAAAACTTCATTCAGGTCAGTTCTGGAGGGTATTGAATCTGTGCAACAAAGATCATTAAAATTGCTGTTTTGATAAAGATCATTGAAATGAAGGCGTGAATCTTTTGTATAGTCGATCAGCAACGCTTTCTGATGCTGTGTCGCATTAAGACATTTCTCAATTAATATTTTAGTAAATGATAATGTGTACTCTATTATGTTCTCTTTTCAGATTAAACCTAACCAGAGATGACAAGAGTTAAGTGTTTGTCTGTCAATTCTTCGGTTGAGATGCATCTGAGTAACACTACCTTCATTAAAGGAACGCCGACATCTCCTACATTAACGAACGATGGAGCTGAAATAATAGTCTCAACAGTTATGTATGTTATACTGGGTTTGCTAATCGTTATTGGGAACATTCTCGTCATTGCAGCATTCAAGTCGAACTTAAGACTTCGGAGTATTAACAACACATTTCTTGTCGGACTGGCCATATCTGACTTGTTGGTCGGGCTAATATCAATTCCACTTTGGATTTATATCTCGACGTGTGAACCTTACAAAATTTGTATCCAAGAAGTTAAGGTGTTAATGTTATATTCAACATTGGACATATTCTCTGGCTGTGCTTCAGTTCTGCAGTTAACTGCAATCAGTATCGAACGGTATCTGGCGATAACACGCCCAATAAGCCACCGATCGTATTCGGTTTGGACATACTACGCAATGATTGCAGCTGCCTGGATTTTTGCATTCATCATAGCGGGTCTCTTTCCCGTGCAGTATGGGAAGTGGCAGAAGCCCTACAGCATTATTCTCGTAACCACGTGTTTCGCTTTTCCAGCGTTGGTTATCCTAACAGTTTACGGCATCATTTTTCAGACTGCCAGAGGTACTGCACGAGCACGGGTCCATCCGGCGGAAGTGGTCAGAAGACCTGCGCAGAACGAGACAAAGATTGCTGTGACCATTGCGTTAATCACAGGACTGTTCGTGATTGCTTGGCTTCCGTTTTTTATTGTAAACATGCTGGGAGAGTTCTGTATCTCCTGTTTGCCGCCTTATCCATACATACTGAGGCTGGTTCGGTTTGTTAAGTGGATGCATTATTCCAACAGTATGGTGAATCCACTGGTTTACGCTTATAGGAACAGAGAAATGAGAAAGACCTTCAAGCGACTTCTCTGTTGGTTCTATTGCTCACATGATAACTTGAACGGTCCTAGAGCCTCCATACGGACTGTGAGGAATCGTCAATTTGTGATACCAGAGCAGCATTTGGATGGAAACAGGGAAATCCGCAGGGAACCCAAGAAATTCAGACGAACTGTTTCTGTGTAAAACCGACTCGAGAATCACTGGGCTAGAAAGTGAATTAGCTAATACAAATGCTTTTGCGTTAGCCTGTTCCACGCTCTCAGATAGTAGGGAAAGATAAAAAAATGCGAGCGAAAAATGAGGCGACCTCGACCCAAGCCCCCATTCGCTTTTCCCACGCAGTCGTTTTCGTTTTCCCAACTATCTGGGAGCCTGGAACAGAATACCGGCCGGCTTATCATGAACTCGCAAGATAACAGTTTCTCAGTTGGCTTGGTGGCTCAATTAGTAGAGCACTGCACCAGTGTCACAGCGTTTTGTGTTCCCCCGAACACAAGTGTTGTGTGACACCACAAGTGGCACAAGTGTTGTGTGACACCGGTATCGCAGAGGTCAGTGGTTCAAATCCCGTTCAATCGTTATTTTTTTCAAGTTTTTTTTTTGTTACTGCTCAAGTAACGTTTATAACTGCCACAGTCTGAAAAAATCTTAACACACCAGTTTCTTCATATAGAGCAAGTAGATCCCCTAGGTAGAACGTCAGTAAGCACCGACATTATTTTTATTGGAGAGATAGACCAAATCAGTTGACTCAATGTTGTACCCAATTCAAACCCTTTGGAAATAAAACGTTATGTTCCAGGTAATAGGCCTTTTGCAACAAACGATCACATGGTACAAAATCCGCCATGCTGGAGGGCAAGCTCATTATTATTCCCCTACTGGGACATTAAAACAAAGAGACCTGAACCAGTCAAGCTTGACTTGCCTTTGTTTTAATGTCCCAGTGGTGGAATAATAATGAGCTTGCCCTCCAGCATGGCGGATTTTGTACCATGTGATCGTTAGTTGCAAAAGGCCTATTCCACATCATGTAAATGTGAATGCTGCATTGTAATGCAAATACAATGCACAAATAATCTCACCCCCGGGAGATTTGAATTGGACGCAACATTGAGTTACCCGATTGGGTCAATTTCACGGGAAACCATTCTCGTCCCAGCGCCGCCTGACCCTCTTCTCCGCCAGAGGCTCCGCGCGAGAACTGGTTATCGTGCTCAGTCTCTGGCGACTAAAAAGGCTGGGCGGGACTAGGGATGAAAATGAAGTGAAACGGCAGACGACTGGATGTTGGTTGTCAGAGTCTCCAAAAGCATGAAAATTCTCTTTCTTAATACTCGATCTACTTGAGACGTCGCACAATAATATCTGTCCCTAACGAGAAAGGAGGGAGCTAAAATAAAACATGTTCATTTGGTTTTTGTTAAAAGGTAAATTTTTGCCAAGCATATATCGATTTGGGAAAAGGAAAGGAAAGGAAGGGAACTTTATTTTAAGTGTCTAGTCGTTCTGGTGCCGGAGCACTAATTGGGGACACTGTAAACTGAAATCAACAATTAACGCAAATCAAATGTTGGTTTTTGAGGAGAGGGGAAACCGGAGTACCCGGAGAAAATATCTCGGTGCAGAGCACAGAACCAGTAAACTTAACCCACATATGACACCGAGACTGGGAATCGAACCCGGACCACATTGGTGGGAGGCGAGTGCTCTCACCACTGCGCCATCCCTGCAGTAATGAAGTCTGAGGAGTAGCCGCAAGGCTCAGCCAAGGTGGATCTCGCCCGCGGATCTCGCTCGCGCCTCGGACTGAGAACTCTTCCCTTATCTCGCGCTCTGGAATTACCACAGAGCTTCATTAGCACGATAATCATTCGAATATCGTGATCAAAAGGTCGTAGGTTCGGTTACCGCCAAAAAGCAATCGGGTTTTTTCCCGGGCATTCATGTGTTACCATCGATTAATAAATTCCTTCTTTACATGATCTCCATGTACACAATATGCACAGGTAGTTAACACAACATGCAAGAAGCGTTTCACACAAGGAAAATCGCACATCTCTATATTTTGTAAGGTATGCCTATTGACACTAGTTTACAAAATGACATAGAAATATAGTGCCCTCTCGTTATCATGACGAGGCATTCAAAACATAATCTGACTGCGGTTAGGTAATATATGACCGACGACGAATAGAGAACACACTAAAATAAGGAAATGTTGCCTTTTTAATTCAAAATTGTTCCGAATTATTAAGAAAAGATGAAAAAACATCGCTAATTCCATTCAGGTTATAATGTAATGCAAATACGATCACTCTGTTTACAGGAGCTGCCCAAAGGACAGAATAATTTATGTAAAACTCTAAGTTAATTAATCTCCTTGCAGCAGGGTTAAAAGGAAACAACGGATAGTGGGAAGGTTTAACCGATATACTTTGTTTACCAAGTCACTGCGTTCGGTCAAAAACGTTGGGACTGGAATGAGCCCGCAAGTATCAATGTGGGCATTTCATTACGCATATATGACAAAGAACGACCATAACCCCAGTCGACATAGGTCAGAACAAATCCGCCAAAATCATGACGAGCACATACTGAAAAAAAAAACACATGTTTTGATATTCATACCTCTCAAAATTTTCGATTTTTTTATCTTCACCTTTCTAGATGCCCGGTGTAGCATCTGTTACTGATGGTTTGCTTCTGACCTGGTTAATTATTAAACTCATCAATATTTCTGGCCTTGAAGTGCCATGTAAGCCACACTTCATATCATTTCAAATGAAGCGAAAACCAGACTTTCGCGGAGCCATTCCAATCCCAACCGATCCAAAATTACAATTAAAGGAAGATCTTAGGTACAATGAAGAAAAAACAATTAAAAAACGCCTTGCTTTGCCATACCGTCTTTTGCTAACGAAAAATATCACAGAAAAACCTAACAATAAATGCATTTAATGACTTTTGCATAAATTACCACAATGTTAACGTGCTCTATTTAAGTTAAAGATCTCAACAAGACGAGAGAAGTGTCCATTGTTTTTTTGAAGAAGGACTCGAGGGTTATCAAATTCCACCACTCTTCCCTGATCCATAACCAATACTTTATCATAGTCCATGATAGTGTTCAGTCGATGCGCTATGGTCAGTACAGTAGAATCCTCAAATCTGCTGTGTATTACTTCTTGAATCAGACGATCTGTTCTATAATCTACATTAGCAGTTGCTTCGTCGAGTATAATGATTTTGCTCTTTTGCAACAGAGCACGAGCTAAACAAACAAGTTGACGTTCACCAACACTAAAATTACTACCAGATTCTTTGACTTTGAATTCCAATTGACCCGGTAATGCTTGTACGATGCTATTCATTCGAACCTCCTCTAAAGCATTCCACAGGTCAACGTCCTCGTGTACACCGAAAGGGTCAAGGTTCGACCTCAAACTGCCACTAAAGAGAACAGGATCCTGGGTGATCACTGCCATGGATCGACGCGATGCTTGAAGATTGATATCTCTTAAATTCACACCATCTACGATTACCTGTTAGAACGAGAAAAAGCAATTGGAAAAGCATTTGAATATAGAAATTTAGCTTTTTCAGGCATGCAACCAAGAAAAAGAAAATTGACCAATTTGTGTCAATCGACAAGAGAATGTTTTAAAGGAATACAGCTACCATGGGCACAAATATGGCCGACATGCATGCTGAGGACATTGATGCGGTTATTGCAACAACTTGTCTTACTCTATAAACGAAATGTATTTATTTGAAGTGCGGTTTATTGACGAAAGAGAGAAATGATCCTCGCACTTTAATATCTGCACAAACATGAAAGCAATTGTCATGACCCCCTGCGATGCCGGTGCAATGAGCTTTGAAGCCACTCAGTTGGGATCATCGAATCCCGTTGGAGTCACCTCAATTTTTCAGATTTCTATATGAGACAATTGCTTTAATTGTCCAGCTTAATGCGAGGATCATTTCTTTCTTTTGCCTTTTGTCTTACTCTGCCGCTTGGCTCCGGCATTCGAAACAAGGCAGCTACAATGGATGATTTTCCAGCTCCAGTACGACCAACTACGCCAACTTTCTCTTTTGCAGCTATGTTGACGCTTATTCCTTTTAGCGTGTTTGGCGTTCCTTTCAAGTAACTCAATGACAAATCCTGTAATGTCAAGGATCCCTTTGTGGGCCATTCTTGCGGTGGAAGCTGGCCTGTGTTGTACCCAGGCTCTACCTCGATATCAGCATACGCGACCACTCTTTCCACTGACGTCATGAAATTCTCTGTCTCCGAGGCAACACGGATGCCATACTGTGAGCTTTCCAATGTTTCGGCTGCGAATGTCAAGGACATTCCTGCCAAAGCTGAAACCAAATGGAAAACGCCTTAAGGAACAAAACAAAAATTAAACAAAAAGAGAAGGAGTTGACGTGTTAATGGGGCTTACGTAAAAGTAATAATTGCATCTCTAGCTAGATTTCCTTAAGGTTAGTGGTTTCGTGCACAGATTGGGCTGATCAGTCGCGGAGGAACACATAACCAGTAAACTCAGTATCATTGGTCACCGTCGAAACCGACAGACGAACAACAACATAGATTCCTTTTAAAAAGGAAGTCAGCTTCGTTTTAAAGCCTCGGCCAAACCCAAAACACCATTTCGAATTTCAAGTTATTGTGATCGAAGGCTCCCGGCGCCGATGCGAACGAGTGAGGAGATACACTTCTGCTCTTTCTTCAGCTAAAAATAGTCTAATTGTATTTCGCATGTTCCAGAGACCGGACTCGACGTTTCCTATGCAACGTATCCACTCACCTGGGTTCTGCGTAGCAAATAAAGCACCTGCTGAAACAGAAGTCACAAGTAAATTACTCAGTGCATCTCCTCGTATACCGAGCCAGCGTGTTGAAGCACTCAGCATTATCAGAGCAGACGTATTCTTGTCTTGATACCTACAGTAAGTGAAAATAACAATAAGTTTTTTTTTCCGTTAATTTATTACCCCGGTTGAACACAGCTCTTTCATGAGCTTTTGGTAACTTCGTGTAGACGTCACAAAGTGCATCCCCAACTGTGACAACACAGTCACACAACAAGATTCACTTTAATTTGGTGTAGGTGTCACAAAGTGACCCTCGAACCATATAGATTGGGGAAAGAAGAGGGAGGAGGAAAGGGGGGTACGTTTCTATATACCAGCTTTACACAAAAGCTGAGGGCCCTAGAGCGAGGCACCAAACTTTAGTTTCTAACTGCATGCAGGGGGCGCTTGATGCGGAGGTCTCTAAATTTACTTCAATTTTTGCAATGGATTTGCATACTAGAACTAAAATTCGACTTGAAACATGACTGACAAGCTTAAGTGTTAAATTTCAAAAATGTTACTAACTTGTAAAATTTTTTAAGGAACTCTTCTTCCATTTTTGACGAACGAATCACTTCCAGTCCTGTCAAAGTATCAGCGATGAGTGAATATACTGGACTGCACGTCACTGCCTCAAGTCGTCTGAGTTCTCGTGAAGATTTCAGATAATATTTAGCAAGGTAAACGAAGACTGCTGTTAGTGGAGCACAGACGATGAACAGCCAGATATTTGTGGTCGCTGAAAGTATGATAGCACTGGCAAAGTACAGACAAAGCTGAACCGCAAAGAGAGAGATTGTCGGAAGCTGATCGTCCATGTTTCCAGTGTCTCTTGAGAAACGGTTTAAAACGCGTCCCACAGGGTTCGTGTCAAAGAAAAGGACTGGTGCCTTGATAACCGCATGTGTCATCTTGTTGTGGAGATTTTCGGAAGCTTTCAGAGCAGTGAGGAAGAAGCAAAATGAGGAAGCTGTCGTAAGAACCAAAGAAACCGTTACAATTCCTCCGTACATCAACAGCGTGATGTAATTTCGCTGTTGTTCATACGGCATCTCCATCATAATTGTAAGCCACCAGTAGGGGCCAATCCCCAATACTGCAAAGAAAAAAAAAGGCAGGTTATCGTTGGTCGCAATAAATTCCAATTCCAAAACTCTATATAGTTTTCAGTCAAACATCTAACTCGTAATCGGAAAATCATTCTTGGTAGTTCGACTCCTGTAAGTAATGTTCCGATTACATCCGAGTTTTTCCGAATCAAGATAGAAATTGCATGCGATTATTAATATCATGCTTGAAACTGAGAAAAATATTGCAAAGCTATTGTTGAGTTTAAAACGCGGATGAAGTAGTTCAAGAGTTTAATTGTCCTAGCCACGATGTATATGCATGGTTATTATGGCATGGTATCTAAATATGGTAGGACAACCATGAGTTATAAGATCACAACTCATACAAGTCTCGTAATATTAGGGTAACCGAAACACAGTTTCGCATTTTTAAAAAACTAACATCATGAGTCAGGCAAGAAATGGTTACAACTGCTCTCGAGTCTGCTGCTGCCTTCGACGTTGCTTATACTTGCTCCTTGTTTTCATGTATTATTTATTTTGCTTACAACAAAGTGCTTTGCCAGCTTAGAGGTTTTTAATCGTCACATACCGGCCCTTTACCTGTCTCGTTACGGCTGTAATTACCACTATCTTTTTCTCTCGAGAAAAATATCTGCGACGAAAAAGTAGTTTTTTCCTGTTGATGAGACATTGACGTTACCCTCTAATTTTTTTGTGGACGTCCTATCTGTGATTGATCGAGCGATAAGCCTCTCCCTTGCTATGTAGTTTGACTCACAAGAGGGTGATCATTTGACCAATCACAGGGAAATGATGTGTTTTACGTTAAGCGTTTCTATAGTAACGACAGAGTACGTTCAAGTAGTTAGTGACAGACGTCCATGGACTTTTCAGTGGTAGCGTTTATAAAGGCAGACGAAAAAATACAAACTAATAGAAAGCGACGATATAAAAAATCAAGGACTACGCCTAGCCTACGATCAAAGATTTTCCTCAGACTGGACGACCGGAATGAGGAAAAATCTCTTCGACGCTCTTCGTTCGGGATGGCCTTGAAGTATGCCCGTGAATACTTCGTCCCGTCCCTTTTGACAGTTCTTGCGTCTCCAAGGATAATTTTCTCCTTACCTTGGACAAAGGCAAAGAACACAGCAAGGCTAAGTATCCCGGCAACTGGTAGCGCAGCTCTCCAATATTTCCAGTACAACTGCCATTTGACAGCTCCAATCATTCTTTCTTCCTCCTCTTCTTTCAAGTCTACTCTATCGGCATTTTCATCAACAGGATTGAATTCATCGTAAGTTTCCTCTTCACCAAGAACTTTAAGGATGTCATCTGTCTGCGAATCTGACCGTCCTTGAGACAAAGTTGAGATGAGCCTTAAACGTTGCCTTCGCATTTCACTGTAGGTACCTTGGAAGACCAGGCAACCATTTTGGAGGATAATCATGTTGTCTGTATGTTTGAGAAATTGCACTTGATGGGTGACCAAAATACGTAGTCTCCCAACTAAGAATTTCTTAATGCACCTTTCAAACAATTGTTTGCTGACTTTGGCATCGACTGCACTGAGTGGATCATCCATTAAGTAAATATCGGCATCTGAGTATATCGCGCGTGCTAAACTTAATCGTGCCCGCTGACCGCCACTCAGGATCACACCGCGTTGTCCAATCTCGGTCAAATCGCGTTTTGGGAAAGTTCTTAAGTCCTTCTCAAGGTCGCAAACTTTAAGAATCTTCTGGTACTTGTCTTCAATAAAGGGCATACCAAATGTTATGTTCTCTCGCATTGTACCAGAGAAGACCCAAGGCATCTGAGCAACGTAGGCGATTTTGCCCATGCAAGTTACGTGTCCAGTAAATACTGGAAGTTCTCCTAACATATTCATCAATAGAGATGTCTTTCCACTTCCAACGGATCCAGCGATGCCTAAAAGTTGTCCACGAGTAACTTTCAGCGATAAGTTCTGTAAGGCGGGACGCTCTGATGTCGAAGTCCAATAACAGCTCACGCCATCCAAAGAAGCGTGTGCTTGAATGGGTCGAGATGCGTCGTCACGTTTTTGAACGCTGACCAAAGACGGTTTTCCACCTTTTAAGCTGTCATTTCTAATTAATGGCGATTTGTATCGCCTCCCTTTGAAGTAAGCTATGAGCGGAGTCGATGTGAAGTTTAGGTCTCGTGGAGGCCATGTCAAAACGGCCTTTTTTTCGATCAATTTCTGCATTCTGTCACAAGCCGTTTTCGCATCTGCCAAATAAACTAAGCACTCTCCAATGAAGATTGACACGAAAAACTTCACGTTAGCATAAATGGATAGCAAAGTGAAAACTTTGAATGGTGTGAGTGAGTGCCCAGTCAGGAGTAAGGTTAAGATGGAGACGCATCCTGCAATGGAATTACTGGTGAAGAAAAGCGCGTAAACAGTGGAGATGATAAATCCTCGAATTCGAATCAAGGAGATTTCTTTCCTGAAACAAATAAAACATTGTCACGTTAAATATAAAAAAAAACAAACAAAAATAAATGGCTTCGCTTAAGTCAAGAGTGAAGTAGATGAGAGTGTTATGGCATGGGTGGGCTCCCCAGCACAGTCACAAATGACTCTATTTTAGAATACCCGTTCCCGCGAAAATCAGTTGTCATGTCCCTGAAAAAAAACATGGCAGAAGCAGTCACGCGTGACATGCATGGCTTCTTCTGATTGGTTAAAATTGGCTCCCCTTTGTTTCGCGCACAAAGTGTATCTAAAAATAAATCTATTTGTGACTGTGCTAGGGCAAGGCCGTAAACTTGTCTTGACACTACCACATTTGTTTTGCTAGGTAACTTTTTACTATTAGAGACAATTAGTTTAAAAATCTGGGAGAAACGACTTTCCTGGCATGCGCAATTTTCACTTCCGGTATTTCGTCCGTGGAATGCTCTCCCACAATCGTTGAAGTTAGTCCATAATATAGGTGCCTTAAGCAATTATCAAGGATTTCTGGTAGCAAATTCCTCACTCTTGAGATTGCAATGAAAGAGGTGGGAAATTATGACACACTGTTAAATGCGTATCAGTCACCGTATTAACACAAACGTTTCGTCGATCTGAGTTTCTTTGCTCAAATGTCAAAAATAGATAAACCAAAGCGATCAGTTGGTAGTGTTTTTTCCAGTTGGTGTGCCCCTAAAACCATTCTGTTGCTCTGTGTATCGATGTTGTTACAATTTAAAGTACAAAATATACCAAAAACACTTGTCAAAACATTGAGCTAAATAATATATGCAAACCTTCTTATTTGTGCAACCATGTCTCTGTATTTGAATTCCCATGCATACATTTTCACAATCCGGATTCCAGCAACGATTTCTTTCATGATCTCCAATCGTTTGTCTGTTTGTGCGGCAGCTTTCTTTCGAACGATCCCCGCCTTACGAGCTCCAATTGCTTCAAGAACAGAAAGAAAGAGAAACACGCAAACGCCGATCAAAGCTTGCCAGGCCACAAGATACCACACAAGAACTAAAGATATAGCGATGTCCAATGCAACAAACGAGAAAGCAAAACCACCATAACCCATGCGCACGATGGCTTGAGCGTCATTGGATACAAGATTAATGGTGTTCTCCGAAACGCTGTCTTGTAAGACACATCTATTTAGAGAGAGAATCTGAAAGAAAACAGCAACAATGAAAATTGGGGACGAATGCAATTGATGACAAATATCACACGTGGAGTTTTTAAGTTATTATGAACGGCTGCCGTGACAACACGAACCCTGTTTCTTCCATAGCCAATGTTTTTTTCCGTTGGCACTGAAATAATTCGAGCGACCCAAAATTACCGGACCGGGTTTGTTCTTTTTTATTCTGTCATCTTGTTTGCCTGAAAGAACTGATCGCTTATATCATAAATGAAAAATCACCATCCTATGTTTGTCCTATTCTCGTTTTCACATTAGGTCAGGGCCACAATGGCCGGTGCCCCTAAACAAAGAACGACAGCGGCCATGTTTGTGCCCCGACGCAATCCTCAGTCCAGGGCTGATTGAATTCTGATATTATGCAAACGTTTTTATTTTTGTTTTCGATGAAAACTTGAATGATAACCAACAATAATTGGTTTTTTGACAAATGTGGTTGAGTATGATAATTTAAAGATATTTTAAAAGTTGCATGGCGTAATACATACCTTTTTATATAGAAGCCCAATCAGTGCTACGTTAAGCTTGATAGCTATCATTTTGGCGCGAAAATATCCCTGACCCAGCAGAAGTGACCGCGCGATAGAAGCTAATGAAATGAAAATGACCAGTGGAAAAGTGTACGCGTAATTAAGCTCTGCTGAAATGCTTTTCAAAAAGAACCACAAGAAGAGAGGAAGAAGATTAAATGCAAAAGAATATAGTATCCTCAGGATAATCACAGTGATGTAGTCTTTGAATGAAATAATCCGCATCATGGCTCTCCACAGTCGAGGCTTGCTGCCATTTTGCAAGGACGCTCTCTTCTCGTCAATCCATTCCCTTTCCAATGAACAAACAAGCTGGTCAGACTGAAATGGCGTTTCTAGTGGAAACAAATGCTTTTCCTCCAGCGGCTGTTCACTACCGATTTTAAGGACATCACCCATCCAGGAGAAGGTCAAGCGAGAAAAAAAGCTTGCTGTTGCTCTGGGATTTTGATTTGTAACACTCTCCATCACTGACACACTCAGCGCCGGATTCTTCGCTTTTTCGAAAGTGCTCCTGAAATAGAAGTTCAACTACTTTAGTCGTTTATAACTTAAGTGCAGATGGTTGTGGTTGTTTCACTCCTGTTGGATATGCAACCGTTGGAACCTTGTTCATTTTTTTTTTTTTCATATCTGACTTTTATTTGTTTAGGAAACACTATATAATATTTGCAGCTGTATTCCAAAGCCGATAATCAAAGAAGATGTGATTTCAGGTCCTCATTAGTAATACTAGAGAGATCAGTTCGAATTGGTGGCTTTTGAAACGGGAAAAAATATCCGGCATTAAACTCTTCGACTCAACTTCCGTTGTTACAACAAATTACACCATGAATTGTACCGGAAAGGAGAGGAGGTGAGCCCATTGAGTAGAAAAGATTAAAGAACCAATTTAATAGTTAATGTTTTCGTTTTTCTCAGTTAAGTCGATAGACCCGTGACCGTGATGACACCCGCTTGACACATTTCCCTCCTGATTAAGTTTGGACAGATAAAAATAAAAAGATTGACAGTTTTTTCATAAATGGGAGGGAAAACTTGAATACTTATGCACCTAAAGCCTTTTAAACATAATTGGGAAATCGCTGGTATCGAAACGACAAGTTAGATGTTTTTTCATTGTTCTTTATTTATTGCTGCTATTCGTATCATGGACCTATTAATCGTGTACGTTTTAATTTAACTGACAATTTGAAAAGAAATTGTTAAGAGCATTTAAGAACAACTGTCAAACTTACAGGCACTCCTAAAATTCACTATCTTCTAGAGCTTTAAGGTCATCTTGGACGTAGCGATTTTCAAACATGACTGGATTCGTTACGTATAGACACAAATCAGTTAAATAAGCTAAATCACATGTGGAATATTCCCGGATCCTTCTTCGAATCCCGAACACTCTGTAGGATACGCCTGGTGACATTCATGAATCAAGAAACTTTTTTTTTCATTGTGAAGCTAGTCTGTCAATTTCACTTGAGGAATCTGAAAAAAAGCTATTGATGAAATGTTAAAAGCACCTTACGCTGTACAGCGTAATAAAGCGCACAGCAGAAAAACACTGCCGCCCGGTAACTTTCATTTTAATCGTCATCGGCCACAAACTTAAAAGTTGAAACCACCTTGTACAGCATTGTAAACAGCACCACACAGGAAAGTGCTAATAGACCACAGTTTTCGAATTCTCACGGCTGGACTGGATCTACTAGCATAAAATGGAGGCCGAATGCGGGCAAATCTTTTCACACTCCAGTCTAGTCGTGAGAATTCGAAAATGGTCTGTTGATGGCTTTCATTTTAAACACAGTTAATGAATGGAGATGGTTATGAAACTTGAAAGGTTTCATTTTTTTTTTGTATTTTTGGCCTTGATGGTGCTCAAAACACTCCTTTTTTCGAGAAGATTATAACCAACCAAATCTTTCGATTAAATTATGCGCAACTAATTTGCAAACCTGTACGCTGAAGCGAAAACAAAAGACTTTGCTCTATAACGGTCAATAGAGACTCCTTATTCAACATCGATTGTGACAAACTGGTTCTCGCTTTTAAGGTTTTTAAGGTTTCATAACCAGTTCCTCGATTAACTATGGTTTAAATGGTCACACATTTTCATGGAGTTTCAGCCATAGACTTAAAGTTCGAATGTCTTTGATCAGCATAATAAACAGGACCTCAAGAAAGTACCGTTCAGTGGCTATAATTAATTTGAATGATCAAGCTTAACGATCTCACCTAAGGATTCAAAGATAGAACAATCTTGTACAACACTTCAAAAACTCATCAATAATTCATGAGCCTAACAGCCTATCAAAACACCGATAAAACAAGTTGAGCGCATTTGCACATCCTGTTGAGAGGTGTTGAGCGGTGTTGAGTCTTGTTGAGTCAAATTTGAAACTGGTTAAACTCTTCGCTCAACACGGCTCAACATTTCCTTCGTCTCGCGGTCATCCAACGAAGTCGAGTGCATTTGCACAGCAACGCTCAACATGTTGAGCCCACGCACGCACAGTGCCCAGCGTATCCATTGGGAGTTTAAACATATCGAACATTTTACAAGATGGTAATAGTAAGTCTCCCCTGTTGCCAGAAATCTGATAGTCAACGCAAGCCTTTCTGGAGCTTTAACAACTTCTGTAGCACCAAGAATATCTTTTGGTGTCATGCAGGGCTCAATCATTCCTAGTATTTCACAAAAATTGCCATGGTTCATTCGCATCATTTCCTTGTAGCCTGCAGTGTCCTCGATCATGAGCTCTTTCACTGGACATTTGTAAAGCGCGTGATATACAGCACGGGATCATGATTACGGTCATGATTGCCAACGAGCAAGCCGAGCGAACACGCGAGGCTTACGAGGAGGCCAGCTTAATGCCGCGCGAAGTATTGCAGCATTCAGAAAAATTCTTGATCGTGCCGTGAAAAGTGTAATGTAAGTGTACGTAGTATAATGTAAGGTTCCCCGGATATTTTAGTAGGGGCCAATTAAAGCGCGTGTTTTGACGTGTGATGTCGTTAGACAAACATGCATGACGCGCGCGACTATTGATGATCTTGTGTTCAGGGGTGAGTGAAAACACATCTTTTCCCATTTCCCTGACCATTGTGTTGCGCACACTTGTATTGAGTGTTCTTTAATATTTATTTATTTTATTTTTTCAAAAGTAAACTGGCGTACGCGTTCTTATCGGCCCCCGTTGTCAAGTATTTCGGATTTCGGCCCGCCAGTAGAGCAGTTTGTTTTTCGTTTTGTAACCATTGAGTTGTGAACAATTTAATTTAATTTTCAAAGGAAATATGTTGTCTGCAAAGTGCACAATTCAACGATCAATTTGACTTATAATTCATGGCTGTATCTTGCAAAGTAAAAATTCTACAAATGAAACAACTTTCATGTGCGAGAGAGTTTGATCCCCCGTTACATGTTTCACACTGAAAAATCTGAAAACGCTTGGGCGATTTTTACATGGCAATGATTTTATTCAACTTAAATATTATTCCATATTATTGCAAAACACGTTGACATCTACCTTGTTGTTGGAGATACAAAGTGTGCAATTTCTATTATTATATTATTGTCAACTACCTTATTACATGAAATTTTCGCGACACGTTAATTTCGCGAATTTCGCGATTTATAAAAAATCGCGAAATTTAAGTGACGCGAAAATTAAATGTCGCGAAAATTAATTGACTCACATTATGTCAATAACTAAAACAGCGACTTTATTACACACGTTTATAACAATCATTTTGAGCTATTCTGTGGTAATGTTCTGGTCCTCTCCATCGCTACTGCTTTCCGTCTCTACTCCAGGTAGCACTTCTTTTGTACAATCCTCAAACTGTCCATTTACTGGCTCCTTGAGTGTGTCTCACTCAAAAACGCGAAATTAAAGTGAGTCAAAATGCAAAATTTTCGCAAAATCGCGAAATTAAGGTGTCGCGAAATATGCGAACCTCAAAATCGCGACTGAAATTAACGTGTCGCGAAAATTTCATGCAATAAGGTAGATAAGTTGAGTTGCAGTACTTTCAAATAAAAAAATTACAACTACTGTTGGGTATTTTGGAACTCTGATACAATCACCCAACGAGAATATAGTTCAAAACCACTTAAACATAGCATTGTCAAACGTATTGTAGTATTTAAACGGTAGATATAGGCAGTATAGGCATATTTTTATCCCCTAAAAATTTTTTCATCTGTTCGGATTTCCTAGCTGAAAGCCTAGTGATCCGAAAATTATAGGGATCAAAACTTACCTTTTCGAAAATTTCAGCCAGAAAAAAGGCTCCCGAAAATTCTAGGTGACCTTTTAGGGCAAAAATCCGTTAAAAATGGGCAATTATACCATTTTTTAGATGTTCGAAAATCCTAGAACAGGCAGGCAAGCAAGAAATTTTACAACAAATGTTGCGAAAATTCTAGATCTCAAATCGTCTTCCGAACAGATATTTTTCGAAAATTGACGTTGAGTGCCCCTGACAAATCTGCAAACTATGTATTATATTGACTGTTTCGTTGGCACTTAGCATAGCTATTACTAGTTTTTATTTGAATGGTTGCACGTCTCGCCGATCTAGGATCGATCAGAAACGATGTATTTCTGACAGCTGTGCTTTCCAAAGGTAAATGGGCATTTGCTGCATTACAAGAAAGTCCTCGACGACATTTTTCTCCATTAGAATGATCATCTTAAAAAAAAAAATAACCACCACCGGGCTGAAATTCATTTGTACAATGAACGGCAAACAATAGCGCAGAAGGTGATCTTATATCAAAAAATAATTACTTGGATGACAACCGATGATCCTTAAAGTGTTTGAGAATTTTTCTTCAGTTGATCACATTACCTTAATTAACCTGTCGGTTTTCAAGGCATAGATGGTGTTCTTAATTTCTTCGTACACCGAGGAGTTTTATAAAACTACTTCTCATTTTTTTGTCTCTGAAAGCATAAATGAAGGGATTTACTGCACTGTTAAGATAATGCATACATTTAACCATCTTAACCATTATAGTCTGGTCGTTTCCTTTGGGAAGAGAATTTGAACAAAACTGCCCTAGCATTGAAACTACAAAGAAAGGCAGCCAAGCGATTACGAACAACGCAGTCACCAAGGTGAGAGTTAACGCTACTCTACGTTCTTCGCGTACTTTGTTCCGAATCGATTCTTCGGTGTGGTCGGCCGGTGTTCGATTAATAACTGCTCGAGCGGTTCGGAAGATTCCCGTGTAGACAGTTAACATCAAAACGGACGGGATGAGGAAACCAATAATGAATATTGTAACTGTAGCCAAAGCCTTGAATTGAAGTGAAATGCGAAGGCCGAAAAAGCCCGTCAATAATCCAGCTGTAACCCACGCTGCCATGATCATCCACTTGTAAACACGGGATGAGAGTGTTTCGTGGACAAACGGTCTTGTAATTGCTAAATATCTCTCTCCTGAAATTGCAGTTAGATGAAATATGGACGCCAATGCACTAAATCGGTCAAAACTCCCGAAGAATTCGAAGAAACTGCTCAAGTTTTCCGGGTAGTTCACAGACGTGAGATAAATCCATATGGGCATGGAAACACCACCGACAAGAAAGTCTGATACGGCCAGACTTGCGATGAACATATTTGTTCGCGTTTGAAGACAAGTGTTTTTTCCAAACGCAATGATCACCAGAGCGTTGCCAGCTAAAACGAACAGGGCTAATGTCGACGAAAATGCGATGAAAACGAAAGGCGGCGATTTGTCCTGAGACTCTGGAGAATGCGAGTATGTCGAGTTCATAATGTTATTAATTCACGTTTCAAATTTTGCTCGTGTATTTTCTTGTTGACTTGTCTCTAGTATTTGAGGATTTTCTGTAAACGTGATAAATTTTCCGTAGAACTTGAAAAAAACTCCTCACTTTCCTGCTTTAAACAGAGTAAAACATTGCCTTTCTCACTGAGTTCCTGTTTAAAACTATACACTGAACGAAAGGACAGCTGGTTGCGCCTCGGTCTTTCCAAACAGAGAGATTAATCTTTTGAAGTTATAGGTTGTCTTCACTTTCGCGTTCACATGTAATTCATCACATATCATTTGAATGACTTCCTGTCGCAAAGTTTTACCAAGCTCTTCCTATTTTCACAAAATAACCCAGGTCATATATGAAATGTCTAGTACTTTTGTCCAATAAGAAGCAGGAAAGTTTTGACACATCTTCCAATTATTTTTCGTTGGAAGGCGCTAACAAACTTTTTTAATTTTGTAATTTGACAGGAAATCACCCAAACAGTCTCATTTATTTGTTCATCTGCTATAGTAACTTCTCCAGTTTAGTTCCCCTTAGCTCCTCCTTGCCATGTTAATAAGCTGCCAAAGCGAGTTTACCGCTTTCTTGCTTTTATTTTTCTTTTTCCCACTGAACTTGAAACAAAACAAGAAAAAGTTTATCCTCTTTCAGAGACGCTATTCACCTTTGTATCAAAACTCTCAGCTATTAAAACCACTGACGCAATAAAACTCCATAATAAGCAAAAGACATGTTGACGTAGATTTAAAAGAAACGTGGTGGCCTGACAATCGAGTCAAATAGTTTCTTCAAATTAGAAATGTAAATTTCAAGCTTTTAATCCAGGCAGAAAAACGATCGATAGAAGAGCGATCATGTCCCCCTTATTGAGAGATTATCTATCATAATGTCGGCTTATACCTTTTCGTGTCACTTTTCTCCTTTTTCATCACATGTTATCTTCTCACATTTACTACTAATTGGCCCTTATATTTATCAAGTGATCTATTAAGTGTATTGTTATGACACAGATACAACAGAATTACATCTATCCAGAGATGTTCAAGGTTCCAAATCTCGGTGATCACCTCTCTGGTGACTTTCAACATAATTAGTACTAACTATGCTTTCAACTTGTTCACAAAAAATAGACATATCTTCGGCTGTGAAATTTTCGCTCTGATTTGCATGAAAAAAGTTAACGAAACGAATTTGCTAGAGCTACTTATCCAAATAAAAGTTAAAAAAAGGTTTTAATGCTCATAAAATCCACAGCTTCTTTAAGAACTGTGTCATTAGTTCGATTTTACGTCAGAAAAATACACTGATTCATAACCCCTGAAACTTGAATGTCAAAAATCAGAGCCTATTACATCTATTTCTCCCGTGAGAGAGCTACAGCTGTCGCAGCAACGGATGGAACAATTTTAATTCTTTATAACAGAAAATAAATGCAGAAAGTTGTCGCAAAAAGTCAAATATTTACCATAGAATTTACTTAGGAACTGGTGTCATAAAAATTCAAATTGTTAGACAGGAACCTCTGTTCAGCAGTATTCACTTATCAACAATGTTCAGAGCAACCTCGCATATTCCTTTAATCTGGGATAAATGCAGTTGGCAATGAATTTAATGAAGTGGTCCTTTGTTCGGAGGTAGCTAACTACAGTAGCTTTTAAAAATTGTGATTTTTTCCTACCAACGCAGGTTTTCAGTCAGACTTCAGAAAGTCAGAAAATCAATGCAAATAACCAAATTACATCAGTGTGCGTTTTCGAATGTAAGTGTAATTACACAATGCAACTTGACTCGAAAGCAGATGAAACCAACTAAAGGGATTAGAATGATTTTAAAAACCGCTCTTGCCACGAAACAAAGGATCAGTGCAAGATTTGGAAACAAACTTCATTTTGAGAAAGCTACTAAACTTAGCTTAGTAATGGAGATAACATGTCGCTCAAACTAATGAAATTCCATCAACCTGACAGCCTATTCAGTCAATATTTTGGAAAGAGATTTCTTGTTAGTGGTGATGCTTATTTGAACAATGAAATAGCGGGGCTCGCCATGGCTCAAACGCAATCACTTCTGCCAATCAAAAATACCGAGTAATTAATAGTGGTCTCCATTAGATTTTCACCCTCAGAAATCCCGGCACCAATTTCGAATAAGAAAATCGCAGCCTGTGTATTTTGTTTCTGTCTAATTGTTTCGTCAACTTCGGTCAGATATTAGGGATACAATCACCAAAGCCAAGCGACTGAGAAATTATTTGGCATTACCTTGCTAGAATTTAACAATCAAGAATGAGACTGAATCAAATATGATCGGGATGATCTGGACACGTTGCTGACTTATTTTTAACCCTACGTATGACAAGAATCACTGACTGAGCAAAATTGTCACTGATTTCGAGTTCTGCCGGTCGCAACAGTTCCCACTAGCTAAATCGAGACCTCTTTAGAAGAGTAAGCCACTTACCTTAAGATCTTTGAGTTTAATCGGTTGAATTATTTCTATCGTTTGTCCAAAGTCAAAGTGAAGCAGGTTTGGATTCAACTCCCAGCTTCAACGTCTACTGCATACTCAAGATAAATGCGATTGCAATTGCTAAGCTCTACAGAAGAAATAGTGAGTGTTTAAAGCCTCAGGGAATTGATTTCAACATTATCGGGATATCTCAAATAATAACAATTCAGTCACCAGTTCACGCTCTTTCCAGACAAGTATCGCAAAGAGTATTTTTCCTTGAAAATAATATACTATTGTGCAAAACCATAAGGTTGTCTGCTGGTATGCATGACATTCAAGCAAGACGTCTTGATTCCTCACAAAAAGAAAAAACCCTAATCAATCGAATTCCGTCAATGCAATAATACGTTCTTAGTCTACATTTGTTATGCCAAACATTCATGCTAAATGACACCTTTTTTTACTAAATAGTGGTTTTCACATGTTCCGACTGATTAACTCGGAGGTCCATAATCACAAGATTCTCTCCAAATTCTCTCCACATGGTATGCTTGCAATCTGATTGGTTCCAATAACGGGAGGTAACTGTTGATAATGTCTACCAGCTTAATAACTGGCACGAGAATCGCCCCGTGCGATGTTAAAATCTTTTTCTATTGTACTAGTACTGTTGTTAAGGCAATTAAATTAAGAATTATTTCCATTTTATTTTCATACGTTTTCGAACAAAAAAAAGAAATTAAAACGAAGTTAAATCAAAAAGCGAAAAACACCGATTTCCTATTGTTACGATGACTTTTTCGTTGCCTATTGGCTCGTTATTGGTTAACATTGGCTTTCAGTTCTGAGAATGCGCTGAGCGACGGTGAGGTCGAGTTTTCTTCAAGTGCACACGTTCAAACGGGTCGCCATCACAATTTGTGGTGTATTAAACCTATGAAAGCGAATGTAAAACCAGATGACACAAATTACATGGTGTCAACACGAATACAAGAGAGAGCTTTAGCAAAGACAACGGCGACGGCAACGAGAACGTCACAAATTGGCATATTTTGTAGGCAAAAACAATAGCTTTGCACGCTCTGCACGTTCATTTTTCATTTGTGTCCATTTCTTTGCCGTCGTCAGCAAAAACAACAACGTGAAATAGCCAAACTTGAGGTTTTATGGAGAACGTCAGCACTTGGGAGATTAATTTTCATTTTCTCCCTAAATTAATCGCCTCTCATAACGGGTGCATTCCCGAGGGACTGCCACACCATTGTCATATAAAAACGCGAATTTATGTTTTTAGATGACGTTTTCGTTGCCGTTCCCGTCGTCTTTGCTTAAAGTGCCACTACGACGAAAAGTTTTGGTTTTCTTTTCGGATTTTTCAACGTCAATTAAGTCAATATGTTCAAAATAATACAATGCATTTAAATTTGGAACGATAGAAGCGAGATAGTCGGGAAATAGCCAGCCAAAAACCACTAAAAATCTGTCCGCCATTACTCGGACGGCATTGGAGAAGCCTGCGATTATTTTGTAAGCGGTCTACACTCAAGACTTGGCTCGTGACGTCATACACGCATCGCTTTGTGGCGTTTGACAAAGCGAAAAAGTCTATCAAGGAGTAATGTATATAATATCAGCAAAAAGCAACTCGGCGATCTCTCACATCTCATAGATGGAATTGGAAATTAGCCGCGTTTATTTTGAGCGTTGCGCGTATGACATCAGACCCCAGGCGATCCAGCTAGACCC
Source organism: Montipora capitata (assembly GCA_949126865.1). Taxonomy (NCBI): domain Eukaryota; kingdom Metazoa; phylum Cnidaria; class Anthozoa; order Scleractinia; family Acroporidae; genus Montipora; species Montipora capitata. The sequence continues at coordinate 2,608,925 of OX421455.1, forward strand.
AACCCTTTTCCTCGCTCACGGTCATTTGCCGTTCGAGTAATGGCGGAGAGCTACGTTACAATGATCATACTTCCCGTGGGAATTTTGA
>OX421455.1:2629012-2644012 GCA_949126865.1 Montipora capitata
AGCCTTGCACTACACAAACTCAGGTCTGAACCCAATAATTTACGGATACCGCAGCTCTGAAATGGGTAAAACTATGCGGAACATTGCCTTAAAATGCTTTCCTGTCGGTAAGCTCTTGAAAACACCGTCTGATGGTTGCTCGCAGAAACGGCACAATAACAGCGGAAACACAACTTTTCCTGCTAACAAGTTCACACTACAGAGCCAGTCTGTTAAGAGAAGGCGAAGTATGGCTCCAACGGTAATCTCAGTGACTGCTTTCCGGAATAAACCTGGAGCCATGGAAACGAGGCCTGCAAGTAACACTAAAAAAAACTGATCACTGAGGATTTCAATCAAACAATTTGCTAAAAGGACATTTTCAATCCGTAGAGGGTGCAGGGATGGCGCAGTGGTGAGAACACTCGCCTCCCACCGATGTGGCCCGGGTTCGATTCCCAGATCCGGCGTCATATGTGGGTTGAGTTTATTGGTTCTCTACTCTGCACCGAGAGGTTTTCTCCGGGTACTCCGGTTTCCTCTCTCCTAAAAAGAACCAACATTTGATGTGATTTGTATTAATTGTTAACTTCAGTTTACAGTGTCCCCAATTAGTGCTCCAACCCTTTTCGAAAACAAAATTGTTTCAAAATGAGTCACAGTTCAATGCAACTGCAAGGACTCTCATTATTGACATTAGAGCCATGTGGTATTAACTAAATTAGGGGTAGAGCGTCCATTAAAACAGTTCAACGAACCATTAATTAAACACAAATATTGAACCGTCCTAATTTGATCACGATCCAGTTCAAAAATGTTCAACCCCTTAAAAGAACTCTCGTTGGGGGAGTTATAAAGTTCTAAGAAGTAAAGAAATGATTTAAAACTAAATTGTAATTATTTTTCCCCGTAAATGTAAATCTATGTTATACTCATGAAGTGTGAAATTGAACAATGACTGGAAAAAAAAGACAAAACATCGACAATAACAACCTTCAGTTTCGTCCATTGACAATATGGAGGGGCCTTTCGTTTTTTAGCAGTGACATATCTGAATTTTAAGGTCTATGCACTAACTTAAAGGTGGTGGGATATAAATTCTATAAATTTTAGTTTTGAAACTCCTATTTTAGAAGGTTTGGTGGACGCCATCCAGCGGTCAGCAGATAAGCTTGCTGCATGATGAGAGGTTTTGAGTTGAAAACAAAATCAAATTATTTACAGATGCGAGGAAATTTTAGCGCCAGACTGAAAAAACTCACTTGTCCAGTGTACTCCAACTGTAAACGTAAATGCTTCTTTTTACATCCACTGAAGTTGGGAAGCAGGACATGAAAAACAAGGAAACGTCATGTAATTTAGGTCCCTGTTAGAGAAGCGGGGGGTCCCTTATTGTGCTCCGCCTCAACCAGCCTACAAGCCGCTGGATGGAGCTTAGTCGGCTTTTTTAAAGACAGTTTCTACTTCAAGAAGTCAAAGATCTATTTGAAAACCATAAAATCCACTCGAAATACGACTGAGGGAATTTGATATTAAGGACGGTGTCTACTAATTCGAAGGTACAGTTTTCCCGGTTTATGAATGTGCGGGAAAAGCAGATCTTAACAAGTGTTATTGAAATCTAGACTGCTCGCAGTCTAATTGAAATCCAAAAGGAAAATTGGGGAAAACCACGCATTTTTCAAAGATAATTAATCAACAATATTTGTTGAAGGCTTTAAAATACAAAGCAATGTATGTCGTTCTTTTCCAAATTGAAGCTTAATTAATCACTCCCCATCCTTTGACTCCCAAACCAGCCTAAACCGGCCAGACTTAGTATTTTACTCTGTCTAAAGCCAGACAATTTTACTTGTCAATGGGGAGCCCCCGGGAGTCGATGGGTTAATTATCTCTGAAAAATGCGTGGTTACCCCCAAGTTTCTTTTTGGATACCAAGAGCAGTTGCTAAGTTTTGCTTTCTCCACATGGTTTTAGATCGCGCAGAAATATCCCCGTGCTAGTAAACGCCACCCATTGGAAACCCGTGTATCTTGACATGCGCAGAACGTATGCGCAATACCAATAGTAGGCACTGCCCTCAATTCCACGCTTCCGTGTATGAGCCGGCCTTAGGTCCTCAACGGGTTGTGCTGAGGTGTAACTGTTAGTTCTACATACACCACCATTCCAGTGCTAAACGAACAGCCGCTGACCGCGGGCGTCTGTAAAGATGGCTGATTTCCTTGCAGCCTTATTTTACCTGTTTGGAGCGTATCGCCTACATAGCATTGCCTCGCGCAGAAAGAAGTAATGGAAGATATAGAAGTTTTTTATATGGATCCAGCGTTTATAGACCCTCAAGTGTATGACCTATGGTTGCAAGGTTTCTCGGGTGAGTTTATAATATATTTTTTAAAACCATAACATTCCATTTAAAATCCACACCCTCCTGTTGACGAGATTGTGCGAATTTCACCCCTTAAGAAGTAGAAGATCAAAGTGCCGACACATCCCCCCCCCCTTCAGAAAAAGTGTATATTTTATTTCCGCCGTCAGAAGAATGGGGATTTTTTCCAATACCCTTGAGAAATACTTGAAAGATGAACGTGTGCCGGCTCATGGAGCCCCTCAGAAAATAATGCTCTTCAGACCCCCCGCAGAAAATCTCGTCAACAGAGGGTTGTGGATTTTAAATGGAATGGCCCTCTGTTGGTTCTAGGACTTGTCCACTTCAACCTGAGATTTGACTGTTTCTGTTAATATCAGGCCTTGTGCACCATAAGCCTTTGCAAGACATCATCACACAAGCTGACAAACAGCAAAGGAACTGTGTGCCAGACATTCCAACACCTTTTGAAAGAAAATAAGTCTGGACTTTCATTAAGCCTCCTTCGCAGCCGTCTTTCGGGATGTCACGCGACGCTCCCCGTAACGTAATCCCTGATATAATGCAAAGCCTGGTGTCATTCTATGGTTAATTCACTTACATACCCGAAAAATGCATTTGAATACCTTTGTGCGAACCTAACACTCCAAATAGATTTAATTTGAGTGTAGGCTGTTTGATTCGTAATGGCTCCTTCCGTTCAATTTTATGAAATTCCATTCCTTGATGGATTAAGCTTGGCGTCAATGAAAATCTGACATTTTATTGATGTGCACAAGCTAATGAGAGTGCCAGTGATGCAAGAAATTATGCACAGTAGGGTTGTGCAATGGAAAACTAGGGAATCACCTTAACTGTGGAATATGCTGCCACTTATTTGGGGTAACCCTGCGATGGACTAGCATCCCATCCAGGGGGGAGTAGAAATACTCCTTGTCACTTCATGCTAAGGAAACCGGGGATAAGCTCCGGCGTGTTGGGCCACTAGGCTCAGAAAGCGCTTACCTATTTGCATAAGAATAACAACTATAGTTGGTTTGCAACCATACTCTAGAGACACGTATAACAACGTTGTAATAATGACAATAATATTGCCTGTGGATGAACAATATGGCGGCGATGATGTAACGTGAAAACCACCTATATTATTCTGAAAATTTCTTCAACAATTGCCGCCCAATACTTTTTTTCCAGGTATTTCACTGTTAGTCCTCACTAGGAAGGACGCCAGGCATTATCCCTTCAGTGGCCCAGTCCATGCACAAACTACCGTATAGTGGCAATGATAATTGAAGTAGACTGTCCTTTTTTACAACTCTTATGTTTCAATTTAGAAAATGAAGCAACTCAGAGGCGTGAATGTGAAGATGCATTGAAGAAACTTGGTGTGTCTTATGCCATCATCTCCAGTGATACTCATGACCAGTACCGATTGTTCTTCCTGGTTGAACGTTTCCTTCAATCTCCCCCAATGCTTGCTCGTCAGATGCTGTTGCATATTTCACCAGATATGCAAGACATGTTGATTGAAAAGTAAGGGAGGTCAAATTTAATAGAAATAATAAAAAATAAAAAATTCCAGGAATTGAAACACCGTGCTTGCTAATTTTATTTGATGGGACACATGTCGATCCTTATATCATCCTCCTTTATCTTATTAAAAAGCCCTTCATCCACTTAAGAACTTGTTACACAAATAAAAGTACATACTTAATTGACCAGTCCCCATAGGGGCTTTTCAGGGCCAATGAAACACAATAAAACAACGTTACAGAACAGAAACAACGACTGTTAAGTTCATTATCCAGACTGGCCGGAGGCAAACCAGTTAGCTATTTACAAGTGCAGCTGGGAAGTTGAACCAGGGACTTCCAGGATCAAATTCAACGAGTGGTCAGAGCAGGTCAGACTCAATAGATTTTACTCGTCAATGAGGGAAGTTTAGGAGTCAATAAGTTAACCACTGAATTTTATAATAATTTATAGAGTTATAGCTTTAGCTAGCAAGTTAGGAGCTAAAAAGACTGAGATTGACAGCTAGGATAAATGGCTTCAGTAAATACCACTGTAAGTCCCATTACCCACTGCCATTGTCCAGCCACCTGTGGCCTGGTAACATAAGCAAGTCTTATTTAATGATTTGCAAAGGAGTGGGTTGAGGAAGAGAGTAGTACACTGTAAATAAGAAAACCAAGTACTTTGCATAAGAAATATTTTGAGTTCATGATGCCTTTGGCTATGTAGGAAACAAAGCTACACCGTATGTTTTGATCCAAGAATGAGAAAGGGGTTTGTTTTTGATTGTGCACCAGGTACTATCAATTTGACAAGGAAGTGGTGCGAGAACTTTTGGGTAAAAAACTGACTGGACGATTAAGGAAGGACTTGGATGACATCAGTGAGAAAACAAATGTACCCCTTAAGAGTTGTCGTAGACAGGTTTGTTGTCAGTTTAGCCTGCATACCTTCTGTGTTTCTGTTTCTTCTTATTTTCCCACATGTTATGACCAACAGCAAAACCACTTCTGCACAACTGCCTGGAATTTGGTTTTGTCTTTTGTCAGAATTGCTCCAGAAGAAAATGAAATATAGAAGAAAAATAATATTGTAAAATAACTTTGGAAAGATAGAAACAAGACACCAAGTGAAGAGTATTTGAGTTTAGGTACTCTTTATCTGTCTATTTGACTGTCTTTTTCTGTTACATGTAGTTTGACAATGTGAAAAATGTCTTGAGAGCAATTGAAGAGACTGAGGGTGGAGGCCTTGCTGACACCATTAAGAAGTTATTTCTTCTGTCAGACAATTTATCCAGGTACACTCCAAACTGTTATTCTAGGCTATTGCATTGAATTTTATTTTTGGAAAGAAATTTGACCCACACGTAACATTTTGGGTGTTTGTGTTTCTGTTCACAGGCAATATGCTTGTATCTGTTTCATGGCCATTAATAAGATTGAAACAGGAAAGAAAAGGTTGGTTGAAATGTGGTGGATTAGCAGTGATAAAATTGAGATGTGGGTCCTGTTTCTTAAAGTCCGAGTTACTTTCCAGGCCCGACAAGCCAATAATTGACTTATTGACTACAATCTGCCGATTTTAGAGAGGTGGTCTTTCAACAGATTTATGGGACCCAAAAGAAAAACTTAATTGCGAAGTTTCACACCTCAAAATGGCCTTAGTTTGAAGAAGCGTTTCTTAACTTTTGAGAAACGGACCCTAAATGGGAAGCTGATCTTTTCGTAAAGGGGAACTTGGAAAGTGCATGTTGTATTCTCATCATTGCCCTCTTAGATTTCAAACAAGAAGAGGGCGGGCGGCCAGATTTCTACATCCCCAGGCATAGCTTCCTTGCTGCAGTTGTTCAAAGGGTGGATTGCACTATCCACTGGATAAATCAATCGGTTTTGCTAGTGTTTATCCGCTGGATAGTTATTTATCCCGTGGATAGAGTTATCCACCTTTTGAACAACCGAGGCCTTCTCTTTAGTGAAAGATGTTTCCCAAACAATCCACGATTAAACCCTTGCTTGGTTCCATGTGTAAAAGAGAAACAAGAAGAAGGCTTTTGCTTTTTAAAACCTACCTATATTAACAATCATAATAATCACTCAAGTCTCAAGGTTATTTAGCCGAGCACGAGTGCAATACTAGTTACCATTTGGGGAGACTACAAATCAACTGAAATCATAACAAATCAAATCAAATGGCTTTTGGGAGAGGGGAAAACCAGAGTACCCAGGGAAAAACCTCTCGATGGAGGAGTAGAGAACCAACAAACTCAACCCACATATGCCATCGCGAAACAAGTTGTGCGAAAACTTTTACAGCGTAACAGTGTCTTAAACCACACATATTTTCAAGCTCAGTGTTGAGAAATTTGTAACCTTGAGAATCTGAGACGAAGTTTGTGGTTCTTCGGGGAAATGGAAGTTTTAAACAGAGTAATACCACTACTCGAATTATCAGGCAATTGAGGACTTTCAATATCAGTGGACTGTAAATTACAAGATAAATTGAATGTAAAAAGTACCTACGATACGAGTTTATTTAGTGAGGGAGACGCAATTAACATTTTACAGTTCTCTAACTCACGGCCCTCTAGCTGTACCACAGAGGACAGACCACAACACCGGGTAATAAGTGTGTGGGTTCTTTCTATACGTCCCAGAGGGTGATGAGCATTGAAAGGATGTGACACGAGGATTACGGTTTATCGTCCTTATCTGAGAGGACTAGAGAATCTAACCTTTCGCAATGTCATTACAAAGGAAGAACTTTCTCCTCAATTATTTCAAGACCCTGAGTGTTGGTCCGGCAGAAGTTTTATGTCACGCAACCCCCTTGCACATGACACGGTCCCATGCTTAACCAACTAAGCCAACCTGTTGACGATACCTCTTTGCAGCCCACCTCAATTCCATCTCTCTCAAAGAAAATTCTGGCGGCAAGATGTTTCCATATATTTATTTCTTAGTGAAAAAGTCTCAAGGCCTCCGGCAAATAACTTCCCCGCAACGCCATCGTGGAAAGTTTTTATTTACATAAGCTGTATGAAGGATTAAACTTGTTTTCTTCAAATGTTAGGCTGTTACATCTGACATTCGATGATCTTGCTTTTTGTGCTGAGAAGATGTTGGATCATTGGACTGTTGGATCAGATGAAGGATCCACCGGTAAGTCTGCCAGCTATCACAGTTCCGTAGCTCAATGCATAGGTGTTTAGTGGGAAGTGTCCTGGGCTTTGAGTTAGCCTAGAGTTAGAGTTAAGGTTGGCGAGGTTTATTTTCAGTCGACGTCAAGTGATCTGCTCGCCACTGACACATGAAATCACGATATTTTGCTTAACCTCGCCCACTAATTCTTAATTACTTTGCTGCAGCTGATGTAGGAGACACCGGAGCAGAATTTGACCGAGTTTTTCTTCAAGAATTGAGGGATCTGAAAGTCTTTGTTAACGACAGAGAAATCGTGGAGGAGCATAGAAGGTGAAAAACAAAAAATTCCCTTTCAGTTGACCAGGCCCCAGTTGTTCGAAGGGTGGGTCGCGGTATCTACTGAAGAACCCAATTGGTTTTGCTAGTGTTTATCTGCTGGATAGCGATTTATCCGGTGCATAGAGTTATCCACCTTTTGAACAACCGAGGCCAGATGGCTTAAATGCGCAGTTGGTTGGGCGTTGTGTAGGGCAATCACCATTCTCTTCCCCAGACCCCGCTGGTCAGCACTAAGAACACGGACTCTGGGCGCAGCCAAAAATACGCGCGGTAACGGTAATGGTATAATGTTGTAACCGTTGACAACCGTTACTGTTTCAAATTTCTGAGAATGCGCAGAAGATCCGGAAGACTGTGATTCGTGGACTTACTGCTTTGGCTGTGGCCAGAGTCCGTGTTCTTGGTGCTGACCATAAGAAAATCGCGCTCTGGGGACGATAGTGCGCAACCACAGGGCCAGGCCTCCTTGTCTGAACATCTTAAGATGCTCAATTAACCTCCATGATCATTTTATTTTCGAACACGGCGTTTTTCTTTCAAAATAAAATGGAACTAAGCTCAGGCGAGTTCACATTCTGCAATTGCCCGAATTGCTCAGTTCATTCACTAGCTGATAAATGAGATAATCATTTCAATTTTTTTTCGAAAGCATTTTCTTTCCCGTGAAATAAACTGATTAAAATGTCATTTATTTTCAGTTTGGTATGTAGCGTTATAAGCAAAAGATTCACCAAGAAGCTTGCTAAGTCTGTGGAGGTGAACTTTAAGGTAAGCTCAAGCTGCAGAGTGGCCCTAAGCGATCTTATTAACACAAAGAAGAGACAAAATCGGTGAAAAGTGGTTATATTAGGGAACACTTAAGCACAAACGGTTTTGAGAGACGAACGCAATCTGAAGCTAACGCATTTATATTATTAAGTATCTTTATTCGAATGATTTTGAATGAAATAGATGCATGCATTTGAAGGGCGGGTTATATACCACAGCGTAGCGTGATCCTCGTACTTCTCTGAACAATTTGAGCAATTGTCTCTCAGTTGAAGATTTTGCTTGAAAAATTTGGACGAAACAAAAAATGCGAAAAGTTCACTTTCGGTTGCCGTCAGGCATGCCTTTTCTTTGCTGCGATCCTTATTACAGGTACCGCAGAGTACGTTTGAAAGTAAGGAGGGATTGGGGGGGGGGGGGGGAGGGGGGGTGGTGGTGCCTAGGTCTAGGTATATGGTCGAGTAGTGTACACTATTAAGTCTTTGATCAAGCTAAACACCCTCTTCGCGGCCCCTGTATTGAAGGAGTGGCACACGCGAATTGGTAGACGCACCCTTCTAGAAATCGTCCCGCACACCTGCCGATGAGCTGGGAAAGTTGGAAAAGTGGGTCGCTAGGCTTGTTTGTTGAATAAACTGGAGCGATCATGAAAAAAATTGGAAAACGGAAATGTTTTTGACGTCACCGTCGTAGATCTTAAGGCCCCTAGTGACCTCAGATAAAAGGCGGGCGTGTTCGTGTTTCAAATCTAATCCTCTGGAAGTAGAACTTTTACTCAAACGCTAAATTACTTTTATGGGGGTTAAAAACTCACCAGAAGAATAAGGCAGCCTGTCGCACGAGCTAACACGAAATTAAATAGTCTTTACTTTCATTTTCTTCTGATAACACTGTTTATATTTACACACTTAGACTCTGTGTCGACACCTGCTGAATATCGCTGCCGGTCTCATACATAGTAAGGAGGTTAAAGATGTTCTGAGCGATTTTGCGGAAAAGGTAAATGTACACAGTAACTATCGGAAAGGAAATAAGTATTTCCTTTCTCAAAACTGGAATGCCAGTGTTATGTGCGTTAGCAGCCACTATCTGCGAAATGTGATCGTTTCCGTTCACGAGACTTTCACTTTTTCTTTTAAAGTTCATCGAACCGTGTAAACAGCTTGAATGGGATGCAAAAGAGACCGAAATTTTCCTGGATTCGTTGGTGGACAGCTGCACTAAACTGGACTCATTGCATAAGTAGGTTTTTTTTACTTATTGAGTATTGTAGACATCCGCAAGTTTGAGAAAACGACGACGGTGGTAACGAAAACGAAAACAAGGATGTTATTAGTTTACAGACGAAAAGTGATCGCGCTGCACGTGCAGAACGCGTTTTCCGTACTCCTCTTGTTGTTGTTGTTGTTGTTGTTCTTCTTCTTCTTCTTCCTCTTCCTCCTCTTCTTCCTCCTCTTCTTGTTCCTCTTCTTCTTCTTCTTCTTCCTCTTCCTCCTCTTCTTCTTCCTCTTCTTGTTCCTCTTCTTCTCCTTCTTCTTCTTCTTCCTTCTTCTTCTTCTTCTTCTTCCTCCTTTTCCTCTTCCTCTTCTTCTTCTTCTTCCTCTTCTTCTTCCTCTTCTTCTTCTTCTTCTTCCTCCTCTTCTTCCTCCTCCTCTTCTTCTTCTTCTTCTTCTTCTTCTTCCTCTTCTTCTTCTTCTTCTTCTTCTTCTTCCTCCTCTTCTTCCTCCTCTTCTTCTTCTTCTTCTTCTTGTTCCTCTTCTTGTTCCTCTTCTTCTTCTTCTTCTTCTTCTTCCTCCTCTTCTTCTTCCTCTTCTTCTTCCTCTTCTTCTAGTAGTTCTAGCGCTGGAGCACTAATAGACCAATTTCGATATATTGAAATTCAGTCGAAAACAAAAGGCATCATCTGGAGGCTCTGGGGAATAAACTATTTATTCCCCAGAGCCTCGAGATGATGCCTTTTGTTTTCGACTAAATTTTAATGTATCGAAATTGGTCTATTGGGGACACTGTAAGTGAAATTAACAATTAACGTAAATCAAGTCAAATGTTGGTTTTTTCTTTACTTCAAAACCATTCGCACCAATCCACTTACGGGATACTTCGCCCATATTATACGTCAACAGGACGGATTTATCGCGATGTACTTGGCAAAATTGTATTTTCAAGTGACGTTTTCGTTGCCACAGCGGTCATTCAAAAATTTCCTAAGCTCCCCACTTCAGAGATCTAGCTTGTTCGCAAAAGCCATCTTCAGTTTACATTTGCAAACCAAGATAGTTTGTGCGTCCGACAACAGGGCGGTTTTCTTGCCCGTTTTCTTACCGTTTATAACAATGGGAAGATAAACAACCTGAAGATAAAGGGTGGTTTTATATATCATCAACATGTTTACGCGAGACTAAGGCTCCGTGCATACTCACGCATCATTGTTGGGTGTTACAAGTTGCATCAGTTTGCGCATCCTGTTGCATGTTGTTCCGTGCGGTTGCGCGATGTTTGAAACTGGTCAAATTTTTGAGCCAACAACTCCCAACATTTTTTTTTGTTCCGTGATCGCCGAAGCGTCGCGCAACAACGCTGGGTCCGTCAACACTGTTGGGGCCACGCACACACATTAGATGTGGTCTTCACGGAGATAGCAACGCATTAACATATTGACAACAAGATGGCAGCCGAATTTTGTAAGTTGACAAAGTCTTATGGGTCGTATCCTTCCCATAATACACTGCACGTCCTTGTATTGTTTGGAGTTGTTGCGTCCGTTTGCACTCCACTACCAACACCATCCAACATCTGTCGAACCAACAGCGGGCTCTCATTGGTTACTTAGAGGTCACATGACATTTAACAATAAAACTGTTTCCCGCCAAAAGTCTCTGAGCGGGCAACAGTGCAAAATCTATGACGCCAGAGGGTAAAAGTGCACTGTTACCCGCGAATGTTGACCGACGACCGCCGTTGTTGTTGTTGCCATTGCTTGTTTTTCTTTTTGTGCTATATAACAAATCACTGCACCTCGGGGAAACATTGAAATTCACGGGAAACAAAATGAACTGTTTCCCTCGGGACTAGTCATTAAGTGCTTAATGTTCGGAGTTGTTGCGTTTGTTTGCACGGAGCTTTAAGGTAATGTACCAGTCACTGTTACGGAGGCATTAGACTCAAGGGTCTTCTTTAGGAGCAATGAATATATTTTACAGGACATTTCCGGAAAATTCGCTGAAGATTTTTTTTTTTTTCAAATTAAACAGAAGCAATTTGGAGCGCTTGATTCCTGTGTATGCCCGTTTCGTAACTGTATCACAGAAATGTATTGGGAGAATGTACCACGAGTGACTCACGGCATGGCAAACAAGTTTGGAGTGGACTTAATCCCGGCTCACACAGTGCCGCCCGCTGGCATAGTTCGAACCACGACAAGAGATACTTGTTATTGGCTACTGGCTTGTTCAGTCAAGGCTGGACATTTTCCTTCGTTTCATTCCAAAAACAACGCAAAAACGATGTTGGACTTCTCTCTTCTTAAATAATCAGAAAGGAACTTTGCGAATGTCAAAAAGAAAAAAAAATATTGCAGGAAAAGGCGGGTAGTCATAAGCAAGGAAGATGTGGCCGTATTTTTAGTCATGTAGCAGCTCTCGTAACGTATCTGATTGGCTCCGTACCCAAGTCAAAAACAGAAGACTAAACCATTGAAACAATGACTTAGACTTAAAAACACAGTATAAACTGCTTACAATACCAAGCAATAGCAGGTAACGAGGGCTGCTACATTACTGTATTTCCAGCTCATAGGGTAGACCATATGACAAATTTCATACCACCCGTACTGTTCAGCTGTTACTCAGCTCAGTTGTTAAAAGCCTGATAAGTGATAGCCCAATTTCGATGTATTAAAATTCAGTCCAAAACAAAAGGCATCATCTCGAGGCTCTGGGGAATAAACTCATACAAATCCTCATATTTATTCCCCATAGCCTCGAGATGATGCCTTTTGTTTACGACTGAATTTTAATATATCGAAATTGGTCTATTGACCCAGCCTTGTTCCCAGGCCTTTAAACGCTTAGTTGCAAGTAGCGCGAGACTTGGGGCCAAGCGCGATAGCGCAAGGCAACCAAAACTACAAAATAGCCCGAAATTTCCTCTCATACATGCTAGATTACATTGTAATGCAAATGAGAAAAACTAACCGTGAAAAGGGCTATTGAAGGATTATTCTTAATTGTCATTTTCTTCCAAGTGAAGTATTATCGGTCATTTTGGACACTGAAAGCTTGATTGGGATCATGGGAAATGGACATTTTTTTTTTTTAAAGTTGAACCCGTCTGGACTCGCAGGGCTCGAACCTGCGAACGTCGCCGACTGCGAGAATGTCATTTTTTTATTGTCAATAACTTTTTCTACCAAAAGTGCCGCTGTAAACGTGTATTGACTCCCGCAAAGAAGCAAGCTTACACAGTGAAAAATGTCGGTTACCATACTTCAAGAGAAAGCTAACCATTTTAAAATCAAGCTTCAGACTTAACCATTATTCAGCAATGATTTTATATATATACTAATTAGTATAGGTAATCGCATGGGGTCGAGTAAAATTAAGGATTAATACACGCGTGTTTTCAGAAGTTGCTGAAATTGCCCGAGTCGCGCAGCGACGAGGGCAATTTTAGCAACTTCTGAAAACACAAGTGATATTAATCCTTAATTTTACGAGGACCCATTGCGATTACTTGTTAATAACATAGAGGGCAAAATTTTCTTAACACTGTTGAGGCACCTCGAAAAACAGACAGCTAAGCTGAGTTAAAACACTCGTTCGCTCGGAAGAAAAACAACTAACAAACAGACAAGCAAGTCAACTTGTTCTTTGCGTCCAAAACGAGTATAGATGATTGTTATTTACGTCCACTCGAGAGGAAAATACGAGTTTCATTCCTGAACAACAGTAACAACGATTAAACCAAATGTTAAGCTTAAATTTATTTTATTCACCTGTGCTGTAGAGGTTTTTACCACTTGCAAATACGCATCCGTAAACATAGCAAACGGTTTGTCCAAAGAAATCCACCAAATTTGAGCTACTTGTTCCTCCCGTCAATGGCAAATTGTTCTGTGACCTTTTTTGTTGAGCTGCAAGATGTCGTGGTAAACTGAAAGCCCTTGACGAAAGGAATCATTTTGTTTTTCAACCACACAATCCCGCTACGCCGGGCGCCATGTAAGTCGATCCAAGTTTTAAGCTTTTCATGAAAAAAATCTTTTGCCCTTCTTCTTGTCACTCGAAAATTCAAATTCCAGATCATCTTTTAAAGCTAGTTCTTAATCTTTATGCCTTTTTGACGAATGCAGCGCGAATTAAAAGACAAACTTCGATGAACTCGAAGTTGTTTTGCTCAAACAGAAGAAACCAACTGAATGTGGAAGAGGTACGTTCAGCCAATCAGGAGCGAGAATTTTTGGCGCTCGACCAATCGTGAGCGAGTAATTTTGCCCTTTTCTCAAGCAAAATTAAGAAAAAATGCCCTCTTCATTGACCAATCAGTATTCAGTAATTTTGCCCTCTATGTTATTAGCTTTGGTAAATAATCGGCACATTCTCTGGTCAGTTGATCTTTAGTGGTTAAGTGGATAAAACAGTTCCTTCAAAGTGGGTGCTCCGGGTTCAAATCCTGTCCAGGGGCTGCTTTTACCTTTTTTCTTTTTATTTGCTGCCACAAGTCCTGGGACAGAGTGATCTAAATGGAGGATAATACTTCATTTAAGGCAAACTGACAATGAACGATCTTCCCGATCCGCTCGACCGATGACATCGCGTTTGATTCACGTGAGGACGACTGGGGACGAGGCTGTGATTGGCCTTATCCTGGATTACTGGAAACCGCTTAAATTTCACGTTATTTACTACTAGTATTACTAATATTATATAATAATAATAATATTGTTATTATTTACTAATCACGAAAAGTTTCCATAATATCTCGACCCTTTAATTTTTGACTCATACTTTTGCTTTTCTTCAGCAAAAGATAACCTTGTTGAGACTTTTCTTGGCGGGCAAAATTCGAAGTTCGGTTGGTAATTAATCACGGAATAGTGTCAAGCTGCTTTTGGACAGCTGATTCCTGTATGTGACTTTTCAAGGGCAAATGACTGATCCAAAGATTGACTTGCATCGAGCTTAAAACTCCTAACTAGTAGACCTTGTACAAAAAGAATGACGAAAAGCGTCGAGTGTAAATAAATTTATAGAACAGAGGTTTTTAAAACCTTTTTGCGCTTATCCTCGTTACAATCGAGTTATAACATTACCCCGATGTGATAATCATATTTTGCTTTGTTATCAAGTAAATGGGTTGCTTTTCTAAATTTTCTCCTTATCCTTCCAGTTGCCACATGTGGCTTTGAATTTTTCTGATCAATTTCCCCGCGTTTTGTCGATGGCTCCGTAGCTTCGAGACCGCTCCTTCTGGAGTGCCGCAAGAGACCGGGCACATCAGCATCCAAATCCCTGGACACACGGTCGAGGCCTAGGCGGGCGGGCCTCAATGTCAAGCAAATCTGTTTGCACTTATATCCGGACCTTTTTCCCGATCTGTCTTCGGCATCTGATCGCTTCCTCTTCGCAGCTGAGGCTCGTATTGGCGATTTCAAGGGCTGCAACTTTTCTTTTGCCTTATTTATTAGCTCTTTGATCATGTTTGCGTCACGTGCAAGCGGCCTCAAAGGATAGTACGCATGAGCAAACGGCTGCATCCTTTGCTGATTGCTCTTTGTGACAGCTGCATCTTGCCAATTATTATGGGAAATTGTGGGTCCCAAACTGTCTCCAAAGACGTCATAAAGCTGCTGATATTGTTGAAGAGGATTGGATGCGAGTCCGGTCGAAC
>OX421455.1:2654012-2656512 GCA_949126865.1 Montipora capitata
GAAAACAACCCTTATTCTTTTTTTTCCACTTGCGGGCAACAGGTGAATTTCTCATCATCAGGTAGCCTAATTAAATAATGGTGCAGTTAGAGAGAACAATAACCAAAAAAAACAATTTAGGTTTGATGAATGAAAAATTACCTGGTGAAATCTACATATTTGTGCTTTATCTTGCTGTTTCTGGGCCACACAATGAAATGACCAACTTTTAATTTCATTTCTGGAGAAGCTATACAGTTTTCTCCTTGAGGGACTGGCAGGAATCCAAAGATTTTAATTTAATACCACAAAAGTTATTTTTATTGACCGAATGCAAAAATGGCCATTAACAATGTTTTATTTTGTCTTGATGTTAATTGGCCTTGTTAGCTTGTGAATAATAATTGAAACAATCTTGGCTGTAAAACGAGGCTACTCAGGCTAATTTGTGCAAAGATAAAAGAATAATCTACTGGCAGCCATTTTTTAATTCGGTCTGTAGACCTGTGATGCTTTGTTAGCCATTGTTGTGTCATTCTTTCATCAGTTCCTTATTTTCTTACAAATTTACTGCCAGGGATGATCTGCGTTTAGATCTAAGTTACTCTTATCTCTGAAGATTTCTTGTTCATTGTTTTTGTGGCATATCTGCAATGACCTTAATTAAGTATCCTCAATTTTGACAATAATCAATGTTTTCCTCTTTGTGTTTATGTTTCAGGGTTTAAACTCATTTCCAGACAGTCGTCTTCTTCCAAAAAGATTGTAACTTAAGCAAACATGTTGCGTGTACATGCATCATACTGCAAGAAAATACTACAGCAACATGTCTCTCACGGAAATGGAATCTGGTCAACATGCCGTTATATTCATGCTGGAAACAAGTTTTGTTCAAGCAACAAGCCTGAGCCTTGCAGAACTCAAATCAAGAAGATTCTCGTTGCAAATAGAGGCGAAATTGCAATCAGAGTTTTCCGTGCCGCTGCAGAAGCTGGCATTGAAACAGTTGCAATCTACTCAGAACAAGATGCAAATCTTATGCACAGGCAGAAGGCTGATGAAGCATACCTTATTGGCAAGGGAATGCCACCAGTAGCTGCTTATTTAAATATCCCTGAGATAATAAAAATAGCAAAGGTATTTGAGGCATTATTTGTTTGGTTAGGTATCATCAATCTGTATCTCTATTAATCAGAAAGATCTCGTGTCTCATTTGGGGGATGTTAATGACCTTGATCTGATCTATAACTCCACTTGTATGTGGATTAAATGTTTCCTCAACTATTCATTTCCCTTGTGTCTCTTCAGTAGCAACATAGTCAATACTGTTAATCATTCTTTATGAACTTCCAGCACTGAAGGGGGCAGACAACCTAGCCAAAGTGTACAGTACTTTTTTTATTGTCAATTGCCTTTATTAGCTGAAGTAGTTCTTTGACAGCTTTATGAATGTTTTTGTTGCTAATCTTGACAGGTTCGTTTTCTGCTTAAAAGTGCTTCAGAGGCCAAAACATTTTTGCTATCATTGAACTTTGGGGTAAAGGAATAATGCCATTAAAACACATAATTTACAGGAAACTGAGACTGATGCAATTCACCCAGGATATGGATTTCTCTCAGAGAGAGCAAACTTTGCTGAGGCTTGTGTCAAGAATGGCCTTATTTTCATTGGTCCTTCGCCATCGATAGTGAAGCTTATGGGTGACAAAGTTGAGGCACGGAAAGTCGCAATAAATGCTGGAGTTCCTGTGGTTCCTGGTACAGAGACACCTATAAGAACTGCTGAGGAAGCCAAAGCATTCTGTGAGGAGCATGGGCTGCCTGTGATCACCAAAGCAGCCTATGGTGGTGGTGGGCGTGGCATGAGGGTTGTTCATAAAATGGAAGATGTTGAAGAATACTTCAATTTGGCCAGTAACGAAGCTTTTGCTGCCTTTGGTGATGGCTCAATGTTTATTGAGAGGTTTGTTGGTAAGCGGATTCCTCCCTTAAGCCAATGATAATTGGCTGTGGCAGAAATGTAATAGTGCAAGTCCCAAGTTATTCAAAGGCCGGATGACTTTATCCAGTGGATAAGTCGCTATCCAGAGTATAAAATATACTTCACGTTACATGGTGGCCAAAATTTTTTTACACACCTCTTAACTAGATGTGCTTAGAGTGTGCATATTCACACTTACAAAGGCAAATACTGAAATCAGAGATTGAAACTGATTGTCTACCGGATAAAGTTATGTGGCCTTCATGAACAACTGGGGTCCGGTATTTAGTTCTTATCCACAGGATAGTTATTATTTTCTATATAATGGCAACATCCATCCTTTGCAGAACTCACGCCAGATTTATATCATTTTGGGGTGTTGTGCAGTTACCATAGAAGTGATCATTTTTGTTTCTTATGAAGAGTGTATTTTTTTTTTAATTACCCAGCAAAGCCAAGACACATTGAAGTACAGGTGGTGGGGGATGCCTATGGAAATATTGTGCACCTTTATGAACGTGACTGTTCTGTACAGCGCCG
>OX421455.1:2661512-2666512 GCA_949126865.1 Montipora capitata
ATGCTTTTAGTTTAGAATGTTGGGGAGGTGAGTTAGTGCAGTATAGTAATAATTGATCCTTGTTTGTTTGGGCTTGGTTGGGCTGAGTATAGAAAGGATGTAACACTGTCCAATTTTGTTAACTCATTGTTGGATGGGGTTTAGCACTGCAAACGGATGTAACAACTTCCAGCGTGGATGCGAAATGCGCATTGACACACTTGTATTTCCGTGGAGACCTTATGCAACGAGTGCGTGGCTCGAACCTGGTTGGGAAACTTGTGCAGATCGATCATACGCGTGCTGCGTGAGGCAGCAGTGACAACGAAACAAAAGAAATATTTGGTGTTGTTGGCTCATTTGTGTGACTGGTTTCGAACTTGCGCAAAAAAACCCAGCATTGACCTACATTCATACTCAATGACCTACATTCGCATGCATTTACCTATTATTATTATTATTATTATTATTATTATTATTATTATTATACTCAACAATACATAAAGTATTTGCGCAATGTAAATTGATAAATTGTTATATTATTCATAGCAGACGGCAAATAATGGTAGCTCGTACTTAAATATCCAGTTCCTCGGAAGCAGTTTTTGGTTTATCTGGACGCACGAAAATTGACATTACCTACCACGACAATTTCGAAAAGAATTTGAAGAAACTAAAACAGTTAAAGCTGCTTTAGGACAGTACGATGTCCAGAAGTCATCCAAATGGAAAAACAAGCCCCTGATCGCTTACTCTTTTTTTTTTTAAGGTGCAACGTTTGACGTTGCGCTCCGCTTTCTGTACGAGTGTCCTTGGGAACGACTGGCGCTCCTTCGTGAAGCAGTGCCCAACATTCCCTTTCAGATGCTGCTTAGAGGTGCCAATGCCGTGGGTTACACCAGCTACCCTGATAATGTAGTGTTTAAATTCTGTGAGAAAGCGCACGAAATGGGAATGGATATCTTTAGGGTGTTTGATTCCCTGAATTATCTCCCTAACTTGCAGGTAAGCTTAGGAATAATTGCAAGTTATGTTATAACACCTGTGCTCGGTTCAGAATTTGGAAGACCGCGAATCGAATTAAAGTGGATCAAGTCAAATCAAAGTTTTACTTTTTTAATGAGAAAGCGAAAACCCGAGCATCCGGAGAAAAACTACGGACAAATTCATCCTACATTTGGCGTCCAGTCTGGAAATCGAACCCTGGCCTTCGTAGCTGGCGGGATATTTTTATTGCAGAATTATTTAAACGTGGGAGTAAATCGATGGTTGCTTCGTCATTACTAGTCCCCATGCCAGTCGCGGCCCACTTGCGGCCTAAACCATCGAACTCGTGAGTGTTTACACAATCCTGCCATAAAATATCCTGCCAGCTACCCAGGCTTATCGAACCCAGGACTTATTAGCGGGAGTTAAGTGCTCTTATGACAGAACCTACCCTTCTCTCCGCGATCGCGAGTGATCACAGATGATGCAATAGTCACGAATATTCCTTCCAGAGTTCGATAGAGCGAGTTTCAATTGAGTGTCGTAAAACCAAAACCAAAGTAATTACTTTGGCCAATCAAAAAGGACTGAGACAATCCGGCAAACCAATCAAAACTCGAAGTAATTAAAACCCGCGGGAAAATGTGCACGCGTGAGCCACGATTGGTTTTGGTTTCACTTCTGATTGGTTGAAAAAATGGCGCGAGAACTTTGAACCAATCACTGAGTGAAGTAATCATAAACCAAAGTAATTATCTAATTACTTTCGGCACTCAATTGAAAACCGCTCTATCTTCTGCAATTACTTATTCGAATTAACGAGAATCTCTTTGTTTAATGAGGAGCAGGGCATGTGCCGTCCAGTTTCATGTTCTCCATGACCACTGAATAAAAACACAGAACGCATTTTTACAAGGTTATCCTCCATTTGAAGTGAATATATTCACAAATACCGGCAGGAAGGTGCCTGAAATTTGAAACTTAACAATAGACAGAGTAGTAAACAAGTCATCTTCTCGCTGGAATTTGTGAATACATTCACTTCAGATAGAGGGTAACCCTGTAAAAATGCGTCCTCAGTGTTTTTATTCAGTGGTCATGGAGAACTGGAAACTGGACTATTAAGGGCGCTTGCTCTTCGCCATTGTGTAGTCGACTCTAATAGGGTTTTCTTCGGATTCTTCGGTTTGCCTTATCCTCTATTCCGTCATCGTTGTAATCGTCATCATCATCGTCGTCATCGGCCGCGTTCAAATAAGCTGGTGCGAATTTAATATCATTTCGAGAGCAAACATCACAGTAGTCTCGTGCAAGCTGCTTGCTTCAGTTCTTTAAACTTCAATGTAGCGTATTGTGTTGGTTGCAAAAGTTCTATTTATGTCTTCTATTCTCCTTGGTTAGCTTGGTATTGAAGCCGCTGGCCAGGCGGGTGGTGTTGTGGAAGCAGCAATTTCATACACCGGCGACGTATCCAATCCAAAAGGCACGAAGTACAATATTGACTACTACATGAATCTGGCGACTGAACTGGCGAAAGCGGGCATTCATGTGCTCTGTATCAAGGTAAGATTCCAACTTTGTTCCCAGGGTCTGTCTTCTTACCATCCCTGGAACACTTGAAACGAGGTTGGGTACGATTCCTTGACTTATAGCTGTTTTGTCTTTTGTTACTTTATACACCATAACCTTTCTGAGATACCACTTCGAAGCCTCGCACTATTTTCTTCGGATAATTGCCTCTGACCGCAACACCAGGTATTCCGTGCGCTCTTTTTGCTTAGAGTGTGTATGCACTTTGTTCTCAGTTAATTTTTTTTGTTGGTCCTGCGGGATTTGAATCCGTGACCTCCCGGTAGTCCGACGGCAGAAAGTAGAAGAAAGGAAAAGAAAAAAAAAAAAAAAAAGAAACAAACGTAAGCCTGAGTGAAGGAAAGCTGTGTTATCAGACCGTTAAGAAGGGTATGGGAAACGATATGCTGTGTTGTGAAATTTCTTAGAATTAGTTATTTTTTACTTGGAACGCACAGACATGGCAGAAATCCCGGTTCTGTGGCCTCGGTTTGTTTTATGTTATCTTTATTTTTCTTTCTACCACAGGATATGGCTGGTGTCTTGAAACCGAATGGTGCCTCGCTGTTGATTGGTTCCCTACGTGCGCAGTTTCCCAAGCTGCCTATCCACGTGCATACCCATGATACCGCTGGAGCAGGCGTAGCCTCCATGCTGGCCGCGTCGGAGGCTGGAGCTGATGTGGTGGATGTGGCAGTGGATTCCCTCTCAGGAATGACGTCACAGCCCAGTATGGGCGCCATTGTTGCTGCCTTGCAAAACACGGAAAAGGAAACAGGTTTGTGCTGTTTTAATTAAGCTGCAATCATTTCTTACACACACAGCATCACCTTTTGCATCGTAGTGCATTATTTATGAACACTAGTAGTACTTAAGTTTGTAGCTTGTAGGGTCGTGTAGAGATAAAAAAAATTCCATTGAACGCAAATGGAAGGAGGAACTCTTTGGCTAATTGCAAACTTCCCCAAAGTTCAATTCACGACCACCCGAGGGAGAGTGGTTCAGAGGTCAGGGCTTTGGATTTGCCTGCGCATGCGCCGCGCCCAGATTCCGCTCTCCTCACAAGCAGGATTTGTCTACTACCTTCTAGTACGTGGCGAGCTGGTCTCCTGTCAGTTGGATTTCTTAAGCGTGTTATTAAATTTGAAATATTTCTCATTTGTGTAGAGGGCATTTAGGCATATCCATATGAAAAATGCGCCTAATAGGTGATATACATTCGATTTTAAAGTATTTGCCTGCAGATCCGAAATGTGTTTTAAGTTTGCCCTGAGTACAACACCTTGTAACTTCTAGGTATTCCTATCGAACGAGTCCATGAATACAGCGAGTACTGGGAACGAGCTCGCCAGCTGTACGCGCCATTTGAAAGCACAGTGACAATGAAGACAGGAAATGCGGACGTCTACGAAAACGAGATTCCGGGGGGACAGTACACGAATCTTCATTTCCAGGCTTACTCCCTCGGGCTGGCTGATCAGTTTACAGAAGTCAAGAAAAAGTACACAATGGCGAATAAACTCTTGGGAGATGTAGTCAAGGTACACTTAGTCATAGACCGTTCGATTTACGAAATGTGGTCTTCTTTGTTCAAATAACGATTTCTATCTGGGAAGAGCGACAAATCTATCTTGTGGAGTTTGAAGTTAGAAGGAAGCGCCCCTTACATACGCTTAAAAAAAAAAAGCCTCACTCTTTCTCCCCATATGTATCGCGATTTGTAAAAGGAACATGGAATTTACCTATGGTTGTCGAGGATCCAGCTTTCCATTTATAACGAGTTACTTTACTTTTATTGGCGATGTTTTCCCCTCGACCTTCTCCTCCCTCTAATCCTCGTCGCATAAGGACATAATTACTAATTACATGATGCAGTCTGTAAGCACATTAACTTCCTTCAGATTTTAATTCACAAGTGTCATGTTAGAAGAGGGGCCCCTATGGTTTGTTGTCCTTATCCGTGAAGCCATTCGGTCTCAACTATTCAAAGACCCTTACTCCTTGATCTGTCTTGGGGTGTTGAACGAATCCACTATATATAATAGCTGTAATTACGGTTGAGCCCACGTCTCATCGGTGCTAGGTTCAGGAGGCGCGAAAACAAGGCTTTTGGGTCAAAACAAGAATTTCTTATCGAACGACTGTTTTATTCGCTTTTTTTCCGAGTAATTTGAGGTTTGTCTGGCCACATTTTATCGTGGGAAAGTATGGCAAGGCACCGTATAGCATATGGTTGCGTTAACGGAAGTAACACCCCCAAATATGCAAAACTATCGAGGGCAACTTCCCTTCAACAACTGTAGATAACTCATTTTTTTCGCATTTCGCACGCTTAGAAGATCTCTTACTCTTCTCTTTATTTAATCAAATGTTGACCCTAAAGCCTCGCTTCCGCGCGCTCTGAAACGAACACCGCTGAAACGTGGGCTCAACTGTAATAACAGCAATAACAACGTTTGAACCCA